>JAVQJF010030640.1:0-15362 GCA_036023855.1 Gadopsis marmoratus | reverse complement strand
GTTGGTGGCGGGGGGGGGGGGGGGGGGTTAAATGTCAAAAAGCTTTCCTTTTAAAAAACAGTAACCAATACACGTTTTTAATTTTTCCCCAGCAGTGTGGTCAGAAGAAGCACAGGCCGCTGTGCTGCTGCTGATAGCTGATATACGACTGGACGAGAGAGTCGGGGATCCGGGGCTTCACAGCGTTCAGGGCGCTTCCAAAGTGTCTGGCCTCGACGTGCTGAGCTTTGATGTCCTCTTGTAGGGCCAGGAGGGCAGCCTCTCTGCATACTGCCGTTATCTGGGACAGGAAACAGACACAGACATTCAGCTGTCAGGCACCAGTGAATCATGTGAGAGGCTGGTCGACTCCAGTGAGAGACTGTTGAGGGAGGACGTGTTGTGGAAGTGGAAGTTATTTATCTTTCTCAGAGAAATGTGTTTATCCCGGGAAACATCGAGGACAAACAAGCAGGACAAATCAAATTGTTTTATCATCTCTACAGCCACACATATATGTCCTGAACAGGCATCAGTCCCTCACGACGTTCCAAAAGTCCTTTGCACAAGTCAGCATTTGATCCCGTCTAGAAAGTGCAAACATTTCAAATTAAAGTAGCTTCTGTGTCCGTTCAGTCAGGTTCACAATACAAATGGCATATTACAATGAGCACCAGAGAGGAATCATTAAATTCCTTTGATTCCTCGATGACCAGCAAGATGAACGTCAGCGCTGCAGAACTGTTAATATTCCTTTGGCCCTGGATGGATCGGAGACAGTAACACATGATCGAAAACGAAGCTAAAGTGAGGTGTAGAGTGGGTTCTGCTTAACAGTGAGGTAAGAGGTCACTTGGCTGGACGAGTGAGACGAAAAACAATCACCTCAATGACTGAAGTACAACACGCAAATATTCAAATTTTAGAATATTTAAGTCCTCCAACCTAAACAACAGAATAGGTTGTCGGTCAATGACTCCCAAAACGACAGAATAGGTCATTGTCTAATGACCCTCAAAACGACACAGATAGGCGAACTAGACATTCGTCGTCATGGTAACAACAACAACAACAACAGAAGGTTAACATTGTGAAACAGTTGCAGTTGAATGAGGTTCAGGCACCACAACTACTAGGTTATGTATAGAAAATGATCATGTTTGTGCTAAAATAACTACGTTATTTAAGTTACGTCGGCTACGTAAGTTAAAATAAGTCAAGGAGGACTTTTGGCTTCACACGGGAAACGAGCAGCGGCCTCCTGGGTGAAAGTCCTGCGCTGTTTGCGGCGACCTATAAAGAGCGTACTTTGGCGCTCCTTATAGGTCGTAACTATGGGTCGTAATAAGCTCCTTGCACAGATGACCCCTACGGCCGTATTTTTAGGGAGGACGTCTCATATTTTTGGCTGCATCGCAAGCTTAACCATCATGCTCACAGAATCACCAGACGCTAACTGAACTCTTATCCATTTTGGGAAAGGGTAAGTGGAAATTGAGTTTAGACGAAAATACACCTAATAATCTCTTTAGATGTATTATGTAGCCAAAGAACCACATGTTGCTGGGACATGAGTTGATGCACAAACTAACACGGAACTCTAATGAAAATATAAATAACAGCTAAGGACTAAGTACTAAACTTTGGAGGTCATTTTACTGGTTTTTACGGTTCAGCCTTTTAAGATTTAATTTAGCTAATATGATTATTTCTGCGTCCAGAGCAGCTATTTCTATGAAAGGTAATGCCTGTTTAGCCTACATTTCTGACCTGCCATGTCCAAGAACACAGTACTCCTCCTGCAGCCTCTTTATTACAGTGCTGATGAAATTATGCAACATGCTGACATGGAGGAGGGCTGCAGCCAGCGCGGGTGACCTTTGGGAGAGATTCTGCACACGGCAGTGTGGAGTGACTCACTTCCGAATCGGTGGCGATGGCTGATGAAGGCCAGGCACCTTTCCCAGCACTGCCACCCTCCTCCCTTTCTACAAGCACAGCTTTATTTCGAGCAGTTAACATTACACAACTCCCACCAGCAGCAACAGCCTCGCAGGAAACTATTTGCCTGTACAATCACTGATAACGTCTGGTGGGAGGTCGCTGGGACAGGCAGTCATGTGACGTGAATATTGAACAGTGAAAGCATGCATGTAGAGCAATGTGGGCCCACTGAATTTGCTCACTGGACCAAAGCAATGCATGGTGACTGCCCTTCCCTCCACAGCTGCACACTGTGTGGCACGCAAGTTGATACTGTGCGTTCATAATGTAGAGTGTGCAGGAAAGCGGTTTACAACCACCACGTGTGCTGCACTGTCCCTTTACGCTGGATGTGTGAGGTCCTGCTGTTTTGGACCATGAATATCAACAAATGAATCCTGTGAAACTAAAGTTGCTGCAACCTGCCAACAAATAGTCAGGTAACAGAGAAAATGGGCATTTACATGAACAATAGTACGAAGCATTAAGAAGTAAAAGTACAGTGAAGCAATTTAGGTCAGCTGAAGGTGAGCAAAGAGTAAAAAATAACACAGACGCTTTGCATTCTGTCAGAAAGGAAAATAGTTTCCTTGGTTTTCTACGTAGCTGCTTACTAATTGAAATGAATATCTATAAAGATTTACAAGTGGAAACAAGTCCTGGGAGTATTCTAATATTCTTCAACAGCATTAAATGTTTTGATGAAAAATTCAAAGACATAAAAATACCAACAGAGCGTGACTTCATCTGAGACACATACAATGGACAGACTTGGAGGAGACAGGAAAAAACACAGCAGAGGTTGTCAGCTGCTGAAGCACATGACGGTCGTGGCGTTTTTCAAGGCCGGAGAGTAAAATGAGGGGAGATAGCTGTTTGAACGCGCTCGGGCCCGGCTAGCATGCACAGCCCCGGACAGGTGCTTTGCAGATGTCAGGATGTGAGGCCTATCCCCCCCCCCATCCCCTCAAGGCAGGGTAAACACACAGGGCCGGGTTAATTTTGTATGAGGGTTTCCATCATTCAAGTCATTTAGGCCTGTCAGTAATAATGATGCAAAACAATGAGGCCATGTATCCCGGTTCCCTGTTTACAAACAGAGCGAAGCAAGTGAGCAAGGGAAGGAGTTGGTGAGAGAGAGCGAGAGAGATGCCACATGTTGAACAATGCGATTTTGTGTTGTTTCCAAGCAACATCCATAAACAGGAACGGACAAACTTTGCAGCACAATCGAAACGGTAATTTCTTATTTACGTTGAAACTTGACGTAGAGGACGCGTTTCGCCTCCTCGGGCCTCAATATCATGATTCAACGGCAAATAATTATTTGGTTTGGTTTTTTTTTTTTCTTTTTCTTTTACTTCCACAACACCCCTCGAGCTTATTAAAGAAAAGGGGGAGAAATGTCTGGAGCTGCTCTGAAGTACACAAACGACACACACACAGGCCCCCACATTCATGCTCGCTGGGTTTATGAGCTGGTCTGTGAAGGCGATCAACAAGCCAGTGTTTCCCGCTGTGTGTTTGCCCGTACAGGCTTAAAAATAAAGCCACAAAGGCAAACAGGGCGAGCGAAAGAGCCAGTGTGTTTGTAAACGTGAAGGCATTCCTGGACCGGAGCCAAGTCCAGCGCCGACCTCCCTCCAGAACCACCTTGATACCCCCTGAACCCCCCGCCCCCCTTCACCCACCCAAAAAAAAAAGAAAGAAGCAACCTACCACCCCCTATAGTTGGGCCCCCTCGTGCTCCTGAGAGGGAAAAAGAGGATGAAGGCGAAAACTGCAAATGCACAGAAATGAGATCAGAGGGTCAGTGGCAAAGAGTGCTGACTTGTGGGCAGGCCAAATAAATTATAGATCGCTCTCTCTTTTTATAAATTTTATTGCAATGCAGACTTCAGTTTTCATTCCCTTCATAAATTATGTCAGCAATCACTTAGAAATATGGAGAGGGCCACGCTGATGCATTGCAGCGGCTGCTTTTCCGGTGACGTGGGCGAGTTCCTGGAGGTGGCACGGAGCCAGTCGCAAAAGGCAAAGCAAACAGGAGAAAAAAACCCCAGAAAGAAGTGACCATCAAGAGCCTCTCAGTTTGGAGATGGGCTAAAACCTGCTGACTCGAGATGACCCAAACGTCGGGGCCGATAGTGAGTGGAAGAGAGAGGTTTTGATGACGGAGCATAAAGCAACAGCTTGTACAGTAGGCTCTTCCGTTGCAACTGGCTCAGGTTAAACAGTAAGGCCTGTGACTAACTCACGTCAACAGATGTTTGCTGATGCTCTCATACTCGAGATCTGCGCCTAGCCCTAATCTGTTCCGAGGCTGGGTCCGGATCAGCGTCAGATGTCTGAGTGGATCCATCCGATCAACGCGACCGGGGAGACAAATAAACAAATGTGTGGCCGCTCATTTTAATTGGCGGCTCTCTCTGTTTTTGGGTTCGTTCAGGTCCATCTACTCCATTTTGGATCTGACGTTCCTCGGAGACGCTCCCCCCAAGAACAACGGCAGCATCAGTCATTTGTGAAAATGCCTAAAATGAACATATGTTTATGCTTAACTGACAAAGGCCTCTAGTGATAAAGCGCCCGGCTTTGACACGAGAGACCACTGCTCCTTACCGGTTTCACTCCGATGGTCAATGTAGGTTTCTTTTAACCATGACAACAAAGGTTCCCAAACCATAACAAAGTAGTTATTTAAACCCAAATAATGACCATAATCATGTGGTTTTTGCGCCTGACCAAACTTTAACTGTAATGTTGTCAGATTAGAAAAATGGTAATTTTTGTAGTGATTTTAACGGTTTTGAAAGATAATGACAATGTACTTTGCTGTTTAATTTGTACTTCTTTGTACTCGAGTCCCTTTCGGGTAATATCTGAAAAATGTTTGAAAATCAGATTTTGCACGTCACGTTTGGGCAGGTTTTCTACACGTCCCCTCTGGATCTGTGGAAGAATGTTTGACCCATGAAGCAGTCTTCCCCTGGTGGCTGCGAGAAGCTCCACCCGGCCACTAGGAAGCCAAAGGCCTTGCTCAAGGGCACACTACTGGTAACTGCTGTGCGAGAACAGCGTGGCCACTCATTTGTGAACCTTCCAGTCATCAGCTCGATTGATGTCCAGCCTATCTGAAGTATATAGCCCAAAATCACAAGTTTCAGAGAGTTTCACAATTTGTGCAACACCCCAAAATTAACTAAAGAAAATAAGAAAGAAACCTAAGGGAGAACAACAGAGGTGGGATCCCTCTTTAAGGACAGACAGGCAATATAGAGAAAGAATTACAATACTGAGTAAGTACAATATAAGGTATACAAAGTATAATATTCATTTCATCAGCTCTTGTCCTGATCAGGAAAAGCACAAACCTTTAAGTTTAAAGCTCCTTACTGAACCACGGCCGCCACGAGGCCACGAGACTGACACTCGTGTCAGTCATTCCACCTTGATAAAATGTCAGCAGAGGCTCGTAAACCACAGAGCTTTTAAATGGGTCGCTGGAAAATTGATAGATACTCAATTGGAGCGCCCACCACATCCTTGTTTCCACATATTCCCCTAATGACAAGTTTACCCTGGTGGTTCACAAACCCCTCTGAAAACCGAGCCTCACATGCATGAACGTACAAATACACACACACACACATATATTCTTAAACACTAAAAATGTATGCAAGGACATATAATTTCTGCAAGACTCATAAGTCTTGCAGAAATGATTTTACCATCACTTCAGAATTGATGTAAACAAGACTCAAATGCAGTGGTGAGAGAGACATGGTCAGACTACTACAACGACATGTTTTCTGGAGGTTTGCAGTCACATTTACCTCGGCCGTCTGTTGGTCATTTCGTACAGACCGGAAAAGTCATTTAGATCTGCTTTGGATCTTCAACATCCTCCCGCACGACGAAGAACAGATTTTTAAAGCTTTAGTAAATTACTTAACATGCAGTAAATCCATTAGCCACAACTTGTAAAACCTTTATAAAGGGACACCTTTAATAGAAAACGGCACCCGTTCTTGCATTGATATCTCATTTAAAAATGTAGTATGGTGACAGAAGAAGTCAGAGGATTTCGGGCAGTGAAGCCATGCAAATGGGCTATGACATTACAACGGGCACGTGCGGGGCACGTTTTGCTCAGGGCTGCAGGCCGTCGCTCGCCTCCCATGTCCCCAGCCATTAGTGTGCCACAACATGAAACCCCGGATACAACAGCAGCCTTTATGCTCCATTGGTCACTGCACTTCCCTCTGAAGCCACAACTACACCCTATATATCATGCTGCTCGAGTGCACACAAGCTATAATATGCTGGACGCATATACTGTAAGTAGAGTGATATACTACAGCATGTCCAGCCCTGTACGTGAGGTCCTGTTGTCCTTGTAAGATAAGGCAACACGAAAGTTTAATGACCCCGGAGAGGAAATTAGGCCGTTGTAGCAGCAAATGGTAACAAGAGACAGCAAAGAATAACACAATATAAATAAGAACATAGCAAAGTGGGGGTTACATAAACACACCCGACACTTTTTAGCACTAGAACATGGCAAGCAGAAATATATGAGTGGAATAAAACATTTGGAGCATCAACATTTAGATGGGTGTGCAAAAGAGTGACAATAACAACCTTAAGTCCTTTTCAGGTAAAGACAAAAATATGAGAATATACCAAAAAATAATTACACATGTGCAGCATGAAAAAGCAGAAAAATGCTAAAGCTTCAGGGAGATGAACAATATTAATAAACACACAGGTACAGAGCCAATGTCTTAGTGTGTACAGGTGAATTTGGAAATGAAATAGACAACTTATACCATGTAATAAACAAAAGGTCATGTAAGTTTGCGACATACAAACACACTGTAGACATCCAAACATAAGCACACTACACTGATGCAAAAATCATGCCGTGACACTGCATCCTACACGTTCACGGCAAAATCACTATGTAAATCTAGATTTTCCCTCGCAGTATTTCCCTGGAGGAGGTGAGAAGTGGCGCGTGCCTTGAGACAACCTGTTCGGTGTGAAGAAAATAAACCCTCCTGGAGAGGTGGGGGGGGGGGGGGGGCTGAAAAAGAAAAAAAAAGAAAAAAGAAGCTTGCGACTGCTGGCAGCACATACCAACGTTCTCAGGTCAAATCTGTCTGGTTCACTTTTCGCTTCCTACTGCAACAAAGGCGCTCAGTGAGTGTATCAGACGGCCTTAATGAAGGGCTTGTTAGCTGGACTACCGGCAGCATATCCACTAGACCCGGAGTGTGTGTTTACTATCAATCCGCCCTTGTGTCTACAGCAGGCTACATCCAGTGCTCCCCTCCTCCCTCACACACAAACGGCCACATTTACAGGACTGAGCCCCGACCACCTCCCGCCTGCCCGAAAACCTCTCCTCCATCACTCCACAAGTCCGGCACACATACTCTACAGTGCACCACCCTGCACGCACGCACGCTCGCTCGCTCTCAACACGCTGCACTTGCAGGACCTCACAGATAAGGTTTGTTTGCCAAATAACCATGCAAAGGGTAACCACACGTTCGTGCACAGGTAAAGAAATGCACGTAGTAGGGACAATCGTTCATGGGGACGTCTTGCATATTTGCAAGCCGAACACTCATTTAACTCTCACAAATAACAGCTAGATGCCGCAGCTTAATCTCTCATTTTTATGATTTAATAAGAGGACGCAACTTGCCTCATGTGCAAATTCTAACCAGTCAGTCCAATCAACATTTTACATTCACAATGCAGGCAATCTGAGCACCAGGGTTTTAACTAACGATTATAGTTTAATCACTGATTAATCTACTGATTGTTTGTCCATCACATTTTCCCACGGGGATGTTTTCAAGTCCAAGGTGACATCTTGAAATTCCTTTTATCTCAGAACAATGTTGGAATGTAAGAAGGTATTGTGAGGGGGGAAAAAGCAAATCTTCACATTTGAGGAATTGGAAATGTCTCGTGTTGAAAATTGACTAAACCAATAATTACCAAAATCATATACTCATTTCATCTCTACTCTGCAGAAAAAGGAAAAGCTGAAAACGATAAATAGCACATTGCTGAACTTGACGCCATGGAAAATGATGATATTCACAAACAGATGAATATAGACATACATAAAAGCATCCCACTCACACAAATTGTTGGATAGCGGACATCTAATGCCAGAGATGATCTTGGGTCTAAGACGTGCTATTATGCAAATAGCAAAATATGATCTCCCTCCCCTAGAATTGCCCCAACCACACCACAGTAGCACCACTGTCACCCTAACCCCTTCACTGGGGGGGAAAAAAGGAAGAGGGGGGGTGCGGAGTCCGAACTCTCGACCAGAAAAGAAAATGTTTCGTCCCCCGAAAAGGCAAAGAGGAAGTGTCTGCAGCGACATGCCTCCGCCATGAGAATTCAAGGCCTCACCACAGCTCCATGTGAAACCTATTTAAGATTACAAGGCGAGAGCGAGAGATGCGAGAGAGAGAGAGAGAGAGAGAGAGAGAGAGAGAGAGAGCGAGTTACAGAGAGGGAGGTGAGGTTAAGCTCGGGGTGGAGGAGAGTCATGTGGGGAGAAAGGGGGAGAACGGAAACATGGCACAAGATCATAAATAGCAGAGTGGAGTGTGTGTGAGCCGCGGATGAACGTGCATGTGCTTGTGCTCTCGGCAGAGGAATTTAGATTCCGTAGAAGACTGATGATGAATGTGTGTTTGTGTGGGCTTTTCCTCATCATATGTTGCAGCTGAGACAATAGAGGCGAGGGGGAAGACATTACACATGAGCATTCCCGCAGACAGAGGCCTTTGTATGCTACAGCAGAAACGCACGCGTAGGGGAGAAAAACGAGCTACAGCTTCAATATTAATGTATTGCCCTATAATGTATTTCACTTCTTAGCCTAAATTGAATGTATGATATTTCCCTGAATGTGCGTCACATACATCGTCTCACAGCATCCAGTAGCCTGTTGCACCAGTTGCGTGTAAGGACATAGTGTGGGGGCTGCACCGTACACGTTACTTACAACGCAGGATAGGACTTAGAACACACGCCTCCAACCAAGCAGTTAGAAAGACGGTAGAGACTCGTGGTGGAACAGTCAGAGGAAAGGTTTCTGTAGTAACCCGGGAGCACATCGCCCGGGACAGATTCCATTGCTTTACATTCACGATTACACTGACATACACTACAACAGACAAGACAAGTCCAACCGAAGCGACTGATAAACATTGAATTATCAATGAGATAACACGTGTATGCGTTAGCTTGTACACATACGATGGCACACTGCATATGTTACCCTAAAAGATGTTTGCCTTTAGCAAATGCTTTTATAGCGACTGGAAATCTAACCTGCCACCTGTAACGTATGCAGGCTGCCATGCCGAGTCTCATGGTGGGAAAGTGAAGGCTTGGTGTGAGGCACGTTTTCTGGCCACACAGGAAATGTTTGTCATGTACGCGGAGGGTGCTTCACTGTGTCACGACTCACTGGTAATGTAAGTGGAGTGACAGCGCGATGCACAGATGGAAACCTCCTACAAAAGCTACCGAATAACTTCCATGTCACGCGGTTGAGTGTTATCGTCTCCGGCCCCTTTCCCACCTTATGTTTTGGAAAGACCCATATGGGACAGCACCTGTGTTGGGGCTACACGGTGTTAAGGTTGTCTGTGTGTGTGTGTGTGTGTGTGTGTGTGTGTGTGTTGGGGGGTATAGCTGGGCCTCGCCTTTAAGGGCATATTTGTCCTCGCCCTTTAATCAGACGAATGAAAGCTCCACATTCTCCCTGGACCTGGGAAGGCAGGGATGGCATATTTACCAAACACACCCACACTGATGTGACCTGGAGACTCAGCTGTGTGTGTGTGCGATGTGCTCCACTGAAATGCTCTTTTTCCTGTTTGCTCCATCTTTCGTACGTGCTAAGATACAGAGTGCCTAATATACACGCAGCGAATGGTCACACGTGTACAAGTACGAACAAGATTTTCAACTGTTACATTAGAAGTTGAACGGAATCAAATATATATTCAGACATGAAGGAAACACTCTCACACGTTTCCTTACAAAGTAAAAAGGTAAAACCTACATTTGCTGAATGTCTTACACTTGCCACGTGCCAGCATCTCTGGAAGGCTGTGTTGCACAGACTTCTCTTCTTATTTCATTTAGCATGCGTTGCAGAGCACCGTAGGCAACTAGTGTTACAGCCAAAAGCCATAACTTACTTGAATCCGCCGGCCTCGAGCAGAAATGAGGAACGGACTTCACAAAGCTGGAGCCACAAAAGCCTTTAGACTACATGTTCTCCCCGACACCTGTAAACGGCCTTACTGTGTAAAATCAGTGGATACAACGTTCGAAACGGCTTGACTGTTGCTGTTTTCAGTCAGCATTTCAACAGTGATAGATCACCATTTACATATAAATTCCCTTTTATATGGTCCTCTCTTTCGCCCTCTGCATTTTGGCATCCACCTCTTTCTCTTACAACCTTTGCCCTCACTCCCTCTGTCATTTCCCAACCTTCTACTGTTCCTTTTTTTTGGCTTTTGCTAACCACGCTCTGTCTTCCTGCCTGGCCAAGGGAAACAGCACGACCAGTACACTTGAGGGTTTATATTTCCCAGGACAAATTCAATTTGTCCTCACCATGTACTTGCACATAAACCACAGCAACGGCTTTTTATATAAAATGTAAAATTAAGTCAGATTGGAGCCATTTCCCGCTCGGCGATTGCTGGCCTTTGAAAGCCACAGCAGCCTGAGGAAAAATGTCTTTTTCAACCTTTATTTAACCCGCAGCGTCGACTAAGAACAACATATGCACAATGATAAGCAGCAAAAGGTTTGTTGGAGAGGAAGTGAGGCGAGGTGTTTCACAGTCACACAGAGTTACAGAGGTGTGAAAGGCTTTTTCCTCGCAGCCTTTGTTGAGCCGTTGCCTGTGTTTTCCATGTCGACTAAGTGTTTCTGAGTGTCAGCGTGACCGCTTCTGTGGTCAGCCACATAGAAAATAAAACACACACACACACACAAACCATATTTTGGATAATCACTGCCAACTTCAGACCTCGTCAGACACGCATTCCACCAAAGCTGACATGTTTATTTGATGGTGATTAAAGACCCTTTATTTTTTTCTTAAGAGTCCTGGATTTATGCCGTATATCAACTTCGTACGTTGTGTAATGTCACTGTTATTCAAACAGCAACACGTTTTGTTGATGCATTTTTTTGCGCTTGTGTCCTTGGTGATAAAAATCATTGCAACAACAAATAACGGCTCATAAATCAGAGAGACGACACACAGAGCCAGAGGAGGAAGAGCCACAACCACAACAGGTGTTAAGAGGAAACCATTTGTCTTCCTGTGAGGGTGGTTTTGCTCTGTCTGTCTGTCTGTCATCATACAGTATACGGCCTTATTTGTGATCACATTTTTTTTATGGCTTTTAACTGTTGCAAACAAGCTTCTGCTCAGGCTTCTATTTTATAAATGTGGTAGTAGTTTAGCAAAAAAACAAATCGTCATACCAAAACTACTCCTATGTCTTTTAACTTTACGCAAAAAATGCACCGCAGCTTTGACAGAAAGGTGCAGAGGTGATCGTGATTTGTACGTCCTGCACCGGGACACACTCGCTCCTGCTAGTGTGAAAAGAAAAAAAAAAACAGAGTTAAGAAAACAATTGTGCCAGTGAGTGGCTCCTGGGCTCGGACCAAACAGCTCTCCCCCCCTGCTGGAGGGAAAAGGCCACCGCTATGGAGGTCGCGGTCGGTCAAAGGCATCTGTGACTGAACACAAAGATATTATGATACGGCTGAATGCTGCAGCTTGAGCTTTTTATTAAAATACCTCAACCATCCAACCAACCCCCTCTTCGAGGGAGATGGATGTTACGACACAGTGAGATCTGGAGGGAGGGCAGGCGGGAGGGTTGGCACTGCCTGTCAGTTGTCGTCACCCCTATGTGTTCTGCATCCAAACAGCAACTTCCAGTTCTGCTCTCACTGTGTTCGTGTGGGGAAACCGTGATTTTCTTTGTCAACAACTAGTCGACATCTGCTAAGTGCCCATTGCTGTGGTGTTTTTGCACTTCACCTCCTGGAGGTCACCTGCCAATCACACAGCACAGGGAGGTCTGCGACACCCGCTGTTAATGAAGTTTGAGTTTCTGTAAAGCCTCGTTATTTCCTCACACACAGCTCCTGGCAAATGAGTGGGGCGACCCTTCAGGCAGCGCTGGTGATTTCCATTATTCACACATGCAGCAACAATCAGGAACATTTCCATCTTGCACCTTTTTCACACATGCCATGGCGATGCCGGAACAGACGGCGCAAAGGGACGGTCCAGCAGATGGCTGCATTGCATGTCATGGATGCCAACTGCCATAAGGCCTCAACAGAAGAAGAAGAAGAAGAAGAAGAAGATGGGGGCAAGGTCGGATGCAGACATGAAGGCGTCTCTTATTATTTCCAGGAACATGGCAGGCGAGGAGCTGATTTTGTCCAGAGGCAATGTTCTTGTGATATCTTTAATATTCATTTATCAGATCATCCGCAAAAGCATTGGCAAGGCAACCGTAAACAAGGTGCGGATTCTTGGGCGTCGTTCGCTCGCTCCGCGTGAAAGCGTCTTTCGTCAGACGGACGCAGCCGTGTTGACATTTTCCCTGGAATGTTACTTGGTCTTGAGATGGGAAATTGGCGGCACTCCCTGAATATCGATCCCTGCTTCCATTCACACACACGACCCCGTGGAGGAAATGTCCCTGAACATTTCAGGGATAGACTGCACGTGTGAAAGGGGCTTAAGTTGTGCACTCATTTCTCATTTCCTGTTTATTTTAAACAAACATATCAATCCTGTGCATCTGAGGATTTTTCCAGAGAAAGAAGACCCAACATCTTTACGAGAGCAAACAGAAATGATTTCCTTAACAGTTTTGATCCTTTGTTTCATAATTTGCAAATCTTTTGAACACACACATTGACTCACTCGTACGTGTAATACTTATACTCTTAATCAACCCCATCCAACCAAGTCAGTGGACTTTGCAAGTTGGAAAGTCTAAATGGCGTTCTACTGAGTTTAATCTGTTTGGAGCAATACTTTCAAAAGAGGGAGCATTACCAAAGGTTTTTGAATACTGAATGGCTTTCTGCAAGATCGGTACTTTCCAATTTCTTTACTGGATCCAGCCAAAGCTCCAATGTAGACAAAATCGTTATGTAGTCAAATGCTATATAAAGTATCCATAATGACAGTAAATTAAAACAACATAATGTGTAGTTTGCCACTAATTTAAAACCTTTCCAGAGTTTGAAACCTGCGTAGGAACAGGGATGAGACACAAATTATTTATGTACGTGTGCTCACATGTTAATTAAATAAAATAAAAATTGAGTTGACTACATGGGTATCTGTGTGGTTCCTAAACGTTTTACAGAAACTGAAAGCATTCTCACCCTTACAGCACGAACGCTCAGTTCAGAATGAAATCTATATAGATTGAAATGTATAAAAATGGCTGTATCAAAACCTGAGAGGGCTTCAGCTTTTCAGCAAAGCTACAAACAGGGCCAGCAACTGACTCTGCGTGTGACAGGGTGCAATAAATCCCGCAGGTCTTTTCCTGTCAGGGCTTGATCATAAATAGAAAAAAGGAGAGAAGCGGAGTAGCATCACACTTTCCTTCAGAAGCAAGTTAAGCCCTTCTTCTTCTTGGACACAACACTACAATTACAGTATCAGCGTTGCTTCTGTTTGAGAAAGTGATGGCAGAGGTGAGGCAGGAGAGCCGGCAGCAATTTTCGGGGCTGAGTGTGAGTTAGAGGTGGAGCGTTTAGTGGGAAGGTGAGGATTGGGAAACCAGATGTCAATCCGGGCAGGTAGGAAGACAGGTGATTTTAACAAGCTTCTAGCTCTGAGCTGACAACAACTGCGTCCTCCAGCATGACCCCCCCCCCACATCCACACCTCCTACTCCTCTCAAACAAGTCTGAAATCCCAGGAATGTAATTAAGTCAAAGCTTCAAGTAGTCAGAGGCTGAAAAGTGCCCATTGCGCCCGACTGTCCATCATCTCTACAACAACGTCCAACCTGCCAACACTAATCAATCCCATCAATGAGTACTGTTAAAAACACCCAAGCAAAAGCAAAGTAACCATAAAAACGGTAGCAGATTTACTGAAAGTATTGGGATAGGGGCGGCCTAATGGTTGCAGGAGTGAGTTTATAACCTGGAGGCCGCGGACCAACAGGATCTGATCTGGGAGGCGAAGAGTTCGGGTTTCAGCTTGAGCTTTTGCTCCAGTTGTTCTCATGACAGTGTCCATCAGATAAGACTTCAACTTCAACAGTGTGAGCGTGTGTGAATATTCTGCGGGCCTGATGGGAAGCTTTAGCGGGCCGGATGTGGCCCAGGGGCCGCCAGTTGACGAACCCTGGCCTACACCAAGATCAACAGGTACATTGCAGACGTACAAGCTGCAAACAATGACAATGAAAGAAATGTTGTAGCCTGCCTAGGCAAAACTTAAGTAATTGGATTTCAATCTCAACACTGTTTGAAAGCTGTCCAGCCCAATGTGTCGACATTTTCATTCATACAGCGTCCCCTGCAACTTGTCAACAATGTCATGTGACCAGTTGCAGGCCAATGAGGTGGGTTAAAACTTGGCCATGGTAGCAACACATAAGTAACCTACAGAATACAGCAAAATATATGAATATAAAGTATATTGCTACAGTGGATTTTATAAGTGATGAACAGAGCATGCAGAATTGGAACTCGGCATGTTGTTCATCAGGAAGCGAGACTCCAACCAAATCACTGTTGAAGCTCAATGATTGTCAGAAGGTTTGTCAAACAACTGCAAAGCCTCCATATGGATACATATGGGATACATTTATAATATCTTACGGCTTTGTTGTTAAGATGTATTTGTTTGCAATTTAATACACTATACACATGCATATGCATAGGTGGGCCTTTTGTTTTCAGTTTAGATTTCTCAAAAACGCATCTGGAAATGTACGCTTGTTTCTTTCAGAAATGGGTGAAAATCAGACTAAAAAGTAAATATTAATAAAAAAAAAAAAACAATGGCAGTTTCATTTTTTACTATCATTCGTTATTCAGAAGAAAATCACAAAATCAGCAGCTGACTTGTCTGATTTCTTTTCACTCTCTCTGTCTCTCTCTCGCCAGAAACATTCTCTGAGTGGTAAACACTGAAAGAGGATCTCATGCTACTGTAAACTGTGGTGTTCAGTGTCTTCCTGCTGCAGGAAACACAAACACTTTTGGATTTGGGGGGGGGGGGGGGGGGGGGGCATGGCGGTTTAAAAGAGAAATGCAACATT
>JAVQJF010030639.1:0-58460 GCA_036023855.1 Gadopsis marmoratus | reverse complement strand
CTTAGTATTGTGAGCGTCTCTGCCGTGTCTCCTTTGAGATTCTATGGTTTTGTCTTTTGGATTGCCTTGTGGCTTTATGTTAATAAACCGGACTTCTTCGACGTCTGCATTTGGGTCCTCTTTCCTGTCTGCACAATGCCCGGGCGTGACACTTATTGCTTGTGTATTAATTGCATCGTTCCGGGATCATGTGTCTTTTTAGCTTTCAACAAAAGTCAGCACTGTTGTTTTCATTTGGCTTTCCAACCGTACATTAATACCATGTCTGTTTTATGTATACTGTTTATGTGCTATTGATAAGGAACACGAGGGAGCAGAAAAAGCACATTTAAATACACATTGAATATAGCATTCTAATTTGGATCATTTCCATATACGCCCCTGTATTTTTTGTGTATCGGTATATAACTTTGATATAATTTGATTGATGGTGAAAGCTCTCCTTTATGTCCTTTGGTCTCTTTTGATCACCTTTGCTGCTGTAACACCACAATTTCCCCACTGAGGGACTAATAAAGGATTATCTTATCTTATCTTTTGCATCTTTCACTTGTGTTTGTTTCATCCCTGGGTATCAATACAATGTTATCTTATCTTAAATATATATATATATATATATATACACAGTATGTGTGTTTTAATAAAGTCAAATACACCGTTAATGTTGTGAAAATCCTTTACAAGGTTTTCAGTCAACGTCTATGTTTAGTATGTGATTGATGTAAGAAATGGATCAAAAAGGTTTTATTCTCTACAGAGTTCTGTGCGTTTCAATTGACTTTACATTGATACTTGAAATTCAGATAAGAGTCCTGAGAGCAGGAACCAAAACAGGACACATTTTAGCATTTTTACGACAGCAATCTACGTTTTTCCTGCATCCAGTTCAGTTCTGCAGGGTGGCAGTTTGTCTGCAGACAAAACCAACCAGCTTCATTGTTTGTCTTTTTTAACGGATTAATTCAATTGCATTTTAATAGCATCAGACGATAACAGAAGTTATCTCAGGGCTCTTGTCATATAGTCTGTACTCTTTTTAGTATTATTTCCAAAGACCCAAAAATTCCCACCAGCTAGCGTGACAGTGCCAAGGACAACTCCCTCTTAATTGCAGTGATTTACAGTCCCGTGATAATTTTCTGAAACTTACAGTAAGTGGAAGGCTTCAGGTGACATACCTGTGGATAATTAGGCTTCTCAGGCTAAATCTACAAGGAAGTAAATACACATACCACTGAGGCCAATAGGCTTAACAGTGATCAAGTGTCTTTTTGTGTGCAATGGAAGCTGCCAGGAACCTGAACGTGTGCTGATATCTGGATATAGGTAGGGTGAGGTCAGGTAATGGTCCAGTTCACCTGAATATTGACTCTAAGACTAGTTTTTACACACTGAAGGGGAAACTAAAAGAGTTCAGTCACATCAAACGATCAGTGTTTTCATATCTTTACTGATGTGCTGATAATTCAAAAAGAACAGGGGGGATAAACAGGAGAAGCAGGAACCACAATTGTTACTATGCACAGAAGCTGCTTTAGTGTTTATCTGATAGGAAATTCTGACCTCCATGATCTCTACTGATAACTGCTAATTCAGCTGTTTACAGAGAATTAAAACACTGAGTGTGAATAAACCCGACTCTTTGCTACCTGCACAGCAGCAAACAGCAGGCGAACATAATGGAACATTTCGCAGCTAAAGAGCCACATATTCTTCTCAGGAGTTCTCAGACCAAAAACAGAGATAAAATAGAGGGAAGATTGGACTTAAACTCATCAGGTGACTTGAAACAGCTGGATGTGTAAATAAGCATGTTCACCATAGCATCTTCATAAGGTGATAATACATGTCCATGTTGCGTTCGCAGCTTGTTTCAGACACTCAGATTCTGAATGAATGAAGGTTTATGGTGTCAGAGTGCTTCAAACAAGGTGGCTATCAGACCATCAAACTGCCTGAAACCCTCGAACCCTGAATCCTCTCCAACATCGGCATTTTGTCACTTTGCAAAACCAACAATCCACCGAGTGCTGCGGTAAAAAAGTCAGCAGGATCTGAACTTCTCTCTCTAGTGCTTGTGTTTCCTCCGAGTGCTCCGGTTCGTCTTTACTTTACTTCAGCAAACAGTAATATTAAAAGAACGCAAGCAGTATAAACAAAATGACATATGTTACCTGATTATGACTACTGAAGTGTGGTGCAGCTAATTTTGCCTTTTTGTATGGCTCAGTTGACTGTGCAGCAATACAAATGTACGTTCTGTGAAGGTGGTGTTTTTTCCTTCTCCTCCATCACACACGAGCGTGATTTCTGACATCGTCTCGAGCCAGCTGTGGAACTTTTTACTTATTTTTATATTCTAGTTAGGTATTTTGTCCCGCACAATGACACGAAGGGTGTTTCCTTTAAAGAGCAGCACTTGTTTAACTGGCCTTTCTGGGAGTGTCGCAGCACTGAGGCCATGGTGGGACATTCTGCAGGCTGCTTACTGCAAACACTCGCTGCTGGTTAACTGGTGCCAGTTATTAAGAGCTGTGATGTGACAGCAAGTGGCAAGAAGGCTATTTTCAGATTCGTCTTCCCGTAAGTTGGTTATCGTGTGACATTCTGACTTGTCACATTGTTTTCACATGAAAACAGTTTGCGTTGGGCTCATTCCTACTGGGGGTAAAGGCAGTGTCGCTCTGGGCTGATGTTAATCTGGAATTAAGTGATTACCAGCAGGTTGTCAGGGCTGGGGGGGGTAGGCGGTGGAGGAAGGAACCAAATGCAGACAGGGCCATAAGGAAACAGGGGTTTTATTGAAGGAGAACTAAAAAGAACTTACAAAATGCCAAGGCGGATGTGAAGAATAGCAAAGTCCAAAACACCAATGTAAACTCAGAGAGTCTGGGTCGGAGGGGGGACACTGACGAGGGAACACAGGACAGGTGAACACTGGGAGCAGGTGAAACCAACCAACAATCAGGGTCACACAAGGTCAGACAGGACACTGACTCTAACAGGAGGAACGAAGCTGTAACCCACAAAACCAGAAGAACACAGGACACGTAACAGAAAACAGGAAGCGCTCACACGTGCACAGATCATTACACAGGTGTTTTTTCCAAACTGTTCTGGTACATTTCTCAAAACATTTTAAAAATTTCTCAGCATGTTGCAAGATGCATTTCTCAGAATAAAACCCTCTAGTTAACCTGCAGAGAGTCACGTGTCAGTGGATAAGTAATCGCTGCCATAACACACAGCAGAGTACAGCACGGTAAACTGAAGAAAACTGAATCTGTGCACAGAACAGAGACATGTAGCCCATCAACACCAAAACACATACATGCTCCTTCATTGTCGTCAATGGGTGGTTACAGTTGTAATGAACTGTTTTGCAGCCCAGTCACACTTTAACCAGTCGCAGCATGTGAGTAACCTGAATCAGTGAAACAAACTGTGATCGATTACATTAAAATATGGCCACTTGGCGAGTTGGTTAATAACAGATTTTTCTGTAGTCGTGACAAACTCGGAACACACATTTATTATTGCTTTACACAGACTTTAATTTTGTTAATGTGTCTCAAATATGGGCTCCAGGAGAGCATGTTCTTGTTGGTTGTGTTTTGCGGCTGCATCGATGGGTCCACCTCCCTCAGCCGTAAGTTAGCATGTTAGCTCTTCCTGTTCACATTTTGTTCTGCGGCATGAAATCCATCAGTAAAACACCCACTCGTGGATTTTGAAGCTTTTACGCGTCTTAAAAAGGCGGCTGCTGACGAGGCTAAATGAGACTATAGAGGTTGTCTGAGACATTAAACTCATCTACTCACTCGTCCTCCTTCACAGCCTCGTTGGGTTAATTCTGCAAACTGTTCTGACTCAAACTTTCCCAGAGGCTTCTGTAGAAGAGGTCAGAGAGCGTGAAGCTCCGTGGTGGTGTGGTTGGTTTATAGACTTACTTTTGACTGCAGATTGCATTTACGCTTCAAAAATCATAAAAGTGGCTTCATTTGTGAAGATTATCTTGCTGAACAAAACATGTAAGCATCATAAACTGTTTGCCACAGAGTTTATTTTCTGAAATAATCCAAAATCCAATAGAAAAATCCCACTGGCTTTTTGTGGAGGACACCAGGGCGATGCTGACTTCCTGGCTGGACTACAGAAATCTGTCATGCCTGCTGCACTCTATAATCAGTTTCATTCAGCTCCAGATGTTCATGACCATTGAGAGATTCTTTTCCCCTTCCCACAAAGTGAGGGGGGACATTCTGTGCAAAAATACATTTTATAGTTTACCTGAAGCTGATAAGAAGCTTCAGCAGTCTGAGTTCGACAAATCAAATTACTGTCCTGCACCTCAGCAGGGAAACGGAGAAATGTTTTGTCTAACTCTGACTGCTGAAGCCAGAAATTAACTTCAGATCAGCTTTTTTTCTACTGAACTCATGTGCAGGATCAACAGCAAGTAAAAACAATTTCAAGGTACATACAATACAGGCATGTGAGTATTGTTTTATTGTAAAAATGTGAACCTATCCTTTAACAAAATATAACAAATAACATGCAGTACAAGAGCATGAGCAGTGAGATGTCTTCCACTGGCATTAGTTCTCCCAGCCCGAAACTATCAGAGACTTGCGGTCTTCTGCTTTTCTCTTCCTGGCGATGTAACAAACAACCACAGCCATCAGCACAACTGACACTAAGAAGGTGCCGGCAAAGACCACGGTGCTGACGTTGGTGTTGAGGGCCTCCCTGATACCCCAACCTCCTTCGCTTGATTTGGTGCCTAAAGAAACTGCTGGAGGAATCACTGAAAGACAACAGTACAGTTGGTTTTTGGTGTATGGATGATAGATGGATGGATGGATAGATATATCGCATATTAACCTGCAGAGGGCGTGTCACTCCTTTTCATCCCAACATCGCTACCACCCACGGTTGCATTGGGAACAGCCTCCCTAACGAACCACAGAGGACCCTGGGTAATGTAGTGTCCTGTGGTCTCCCTGCTCAGCCCTCGCCTGCGTCTGCGGGACGGATCCGCCAGACAACCCTGGGCACATCTGGAAAAGGGACTCCCAGGCTCGCACAGGATGACGAAGCAGGTGATGAACACCTGTGAGGCGGCAGGTAAGAGTTTTTATTTCAGAGGAAATCGAGTAATATATCGTAGCGTAAACGTATACATACATACGTATATGAAAGAAGGAGAAACGGCGACACTGATGAGATAAAACATTTGATGCGTATTCAGTTTAATTTTTAATGTCCCTAATTTTCTCTTCTCTAATTATTTCTTCTGGGTTGTTACAACATGCTCGTTTAAACAGGCACAAATTGATGCCCCTCAAATTTAATTTAAACTGGAAATTGAATGGGACAAGGATCTGACGGATCCCAGCCTGGACATGGAATCCACAGGCACCTGTACACTAGACTAATAATAGCACAGTAAAATGCAGCAAAAACCCTAATCTTAACCGAAAAAACTCCCATCATCTTCACATCACCTGCTGTTTCATGCACGACTCACGGAGGAGTACAAGTGATTTAACTATAATCAAACGCTTTTACACAGTCTGAACTTTCCAATCATGCATGAAGCTTCCTTCTAAATTAAATCTCTGTCATTTGTGTGAGTGGAAAATATAACAAGCTAATAAGCTTCTCCTTAGCCTTTTCAGTGGAAAACCAGACTCTGCAATGATTATACTGTATGCAACACTGTCCCATCTCCATCTCCTACAGAAAGACAGCTGACAGGTATTATTATAGGTATTCTATCAGTATTCATTATCATCACCTGGTCATAGTTTCCAGTAAATTTGAAGGCTTGAACCTCAAAGTTGAATGACGTTATTTCAGATGGGTGGATTTTAACGGTCTCATCCTGTAGACAGCTGGTAGGAAAATGGATTGTAACACACACACGATCAAAGAACAACAAATTAAAAGGCAAAAGCCTTTTTTGATGATGATCCCAGTGAACCCAGAAAGCACCAGCACTCACCCGTCCTTAATGAGGTCATAGGAGAGGGTGTTTTCATTGTTGTCATCGGGACTGGCTTTGCATGATTCGACAAACAGATTCACGTTCCGTAGTTCCGATTGAGCTTGAATGCCCATAAAAAGTGTCTGTAACAGCTTCACCTCCACTGGATAGGAGCTGGCCGCCACCTTACTTGTAAAGTTGCTGTCGCGGAATATCTCAAAAGTATAGCTGAAGCTGCCGAAGCTGGACTCTGTGAAAATGTAGTCAGACTTATGGAGATTGTAGTAAGTGGAGATGCTGATGGTTTTGGGAAACTGGCAAGAAAAAACGATTTTAACTGTCTTCCTTCGGATTATAATCTCGCTGGGCATCTCGTAGGAGTTGATCTCGTTGCTGAAAACGATAAAATCACCTTTATCCTGCGTGTAAGACAAATAAAAGTGGTGTAAAACCCAGAGGACAGTCAACAGGCGCATTCTTCTCATTGCCACATGAACCATAACCAATGATGAGGATAAAGATGTAAATGTTGTTCCACACCTCAAGTTTTGTGCCGCAGGTCCTGAACGACATGCTGCCCATGATGTGAGTGTTGTTGGAGGTGAGCGAGCACGACGGGTCTCTCAGCTTCAGGTGGTTCACGTCGATGCCAGGAATGGACGCTCTGTTGAGGGCCACCACCATCTTGTTGGCTGAGCAGTCGACAGTGGCCTTTCCTGCAAATCACATTCCACGTTACGTTAAAGTTTCCACCACTAACCCAAACAAAGTGGCACGTTGGCCACACCACCCAGTTAACCAGAAACAGCCCATTATATCACTCTCCTCAAAGCCACCGGGCCCCATTGTCAAAACTACTAATTTGACCTCGCAGATCATAAAACGCACATCATTCAAACTCGACAGAAACAAAGCAAAACTCACCAAAAGCGCCTCCTCATCAACAACAACAACATAATGTGGCCCACGTGCTTTGTTTCCTTTAATATCCCCTAATGTAAATGTTAAACTTTGAAGAAGTTCTGCGTGTGTTCGTCATTATCCAGATGCAGATCGCGTGTTAGTTCCAGCTGAACGTGTGATCGGACACAACAGGTGATTCAGTGCAGTCAGTTTAGTTTGAAACGTTGTTGATACACCTCTAGTGGCTACTCACATGGCTAGCTGGCGAACTGTAGCTGGTGAGCTAATGGCTAACATGCTAGCACACCACATCATTTAATTCAATAAAGAGTCATTAAAGAGGTAAAACGTTTCCCATGCTAGCTAGCTAGCTTGCTAACTGTCAGTTAACAACGTAAGCTTGGTCACTACAAAGACAAAACGTTTACATAACTTATTCAAAAGACGTATTTGTACTATCGCCTTTCTGTCTCGGTATGTAAACCATGTTAATTGAAGTTAATTGATTTCACAGTTTCCAATAGTTCACATCCCGTCTCCTACTGACAGTCAGCGTTTGTTTTAGCGTTCAGTGTTACGTGTCTGCTGAGATCGCAGTGACTCCATACGTATCAGTGTCTCTACAGCTTTTTTTTTTCACATAACTGATAATGAACAAACCTTGAGTGATTGACGTTTGGGTCACCATGACAACAACACACCTCATATCTGATTGGCTAAATGACGAAAAACAAAGAAAATATGTTTTAGAACGAAATGCAAAAGGAAGAAGAACAATCATAATAATCATAATTGCAACGATAATGTCACTAATGACAGATGACGTATAAAATAACTATGTTTTTCACGCGTGCTTTAACGGAGAAGACATTTTTACTGTTAGATCATGAGACAAGATGTAATACTAATGGAAGTTATTTTAGTCCTTGCACTTATCGAGCATCTCCAGGAAGCAGCGGCTCTCTCAGCTCTGCTGGCACAGAGCAGCAAGCAGGGAATTATAACGCACACTGTTCCAGTACATGTGAAATAAAACCACTCACGTTTGACTCGTCTCTGCAGTGAAGCAGACTGGGACAAATCTGTACAGGTCGCTTGGCTGTGGCGTCCAGCTCAGAGTGACGGAAGCTTTTCCATTCTGATCGTCGCTGAACACTTTGGCCATGTTTTGGGGGCCGCTGACCTGGAAGTCATTTATGCTTCAGGAAAATGGCGGGAGAAAGGAACAGGAAATAATTACCCTTGCTTGGCATGGACGGTATTCGTTTCTTCTTTTTGGCAACCATGAAATGACCTTCATGTTACAGGGTATTTCTTTAGCCAAGTTAGTGGCACTAGTAGTCATTTAAGATGTAAATACCCAGCATGGCGAGCCTGTGCTTGGGCATAAAGCTGGAGTTTCTGACCCACAGTGGCATAAAGAACATCACCCTGAGAAGGAGTCGTAGACAGGAACATGGGCTGCACGTGACCGGCTTCACAGGTTGGTATTGGAGGAAGGACTGAAACACAAAAACTCATTTTATTTTGCCTAAGGCTTAGTCTTGTAGCCTGTAAGGGTTCTTTGTGTTAGATTTGGTTGGTCAGTGCTCCGTCACCATTGCATGGCTCTAGAAAAATAATATCGCAGCCTATTTTCAAGGAAGTCACACCAATTTAGGACATCAAGACAGAGGAAAATGTCTCAATATCCATTGAGTTATCCAGAATAAAGCTAAATCTGGGTTAGGTTCGGGTTAATTTAGGCTTGTTCCTGCCCCTTGAGAAGAGTATGGAGGACAAACTGTGACTTAAGAGTCTTAAGAGGAATAACAGATTAAGAATGATTGAAAAATAAGTTACAGGAAAAGCTAAAAAGACTTGAATTACGTTAAAGCAATGCTTAAAAAGACATCGACAATAACGTCACAATATATTGATGAAAATGTTGTTCTGGAAGGAGAATATAGATTCAATTGTGAGGAAAATCACCTTTAATCACAAGAATAAAGTCAGTATTTTCTTTTGAATGTAATATAGAGAGAATAATAGTTAGTTTGAGAAAAATGTCAATTAAATGAGAATGAAGGTGTAAAATTATGATATTATGGAAATAAAGTCATAAACCTTTGAGAAAATCATTGTGCTGTATTTATTTCAAATGAACAAAAATGTAAAATAAAACAATGCGATATAACAATGCAACATGCTTTCTCTTAAATTACAACTTAATTACAACGATAATTTTCCTCATAAAACAACAACTTTATTCTTGTAAAGGTTGCAAGGTTTGACATTGTGATAAATACATTTCCCCTGTAACTTTTGTTTTATGGTTATCAGGTAAAATCAAGGTAGTTTTCTTCCCTCCAGTTGTTTCTTTTATTATTATGTATTATGCGTTTGCATCACTTACTCTGCATCGAGAACTGCAGCTTCACCTTGCAGAGAGGTGGTGAGTTGGTGATGTAGGCCTCACGATATGCTGAGGTTCCATCTGCGTAGGTCAAAGTGATGTTGTTGGTGGCGAAGTCCTGCAGCATCATCTCAAACACGTGGACACCAACGGCCACCTGACCTGTACGTGTCAGCGTGCACAAAGTCTGGGAGGATATAAAGAGTTTAATGCTTTTGTTTCTTTGGCTATTGATCTTTGTAGAAAAGAACCACTGACAACTTTATTAACTTCGACAGTTAATTAGTTAGTTAATCACTGTTACACTGCTTAGCATCGCATGTTTCATCAGAATGTGTATTTACCTCATTCAGAGTGAAGTTGGAGGGAACTGCAGCATCTGTAGTGAAGCTGCATCTCACATCATCTCCGTCTGGATCGTGTACAAGGAGACGAAGCCTAGAAAAACAGTTCTGAGGCACCCTGCACGGCAACACAATGTAATACCTGAATTTAAATACAGCACATTACTGTACATAACTGTAACTTAACAACCAATTTTCAGGTTCATGAATTTTCAGGTTCATTGAATTGTTGTTGAGACGTTTTGTAATAATGTGGACCACTTGGCGTCTTGTTTTTGGCAGCCGTGGGATTTACAGGAGGAGAACCACAAATACTCTACATATTCCTTGCACTGTTTTGACAATTTTATAAGCAAAGAAAACAAATCAATATTTTTGAAAAACCAAAAGCATCCAACCTCACAGCACTGTTCCCATTTCATTCCATTGTTACAAGAATCTCTCTCTCTCTCTCATCACATGTGATTCCTTTTACACTAATGTGTGGCACTTGTGGCAATTTTAACTTAAATAGGAGGTAAGGACATCTAACCTTTTAAAATGTACATAAAAAAGGCACAAAAAAGCAAATAAACACATAGGAAAATAAATATTTACTAAGCATCTATTGTTACCAGACGGAACAATGCATGTAGAACTGGGAGGAATGGAAGTGAAAGGAAAGTTCCGTACCGCAGAGAGGACACTGTGGTCGTGACGGGACAGATGTTGAGGGCACCTGAGTCGGATCGAGTCCCCAGGTCCAGCTCAGCGCCAGCCGTCCAGTTAGTTTCCCCTTTGACATTAGACACCCAGCAGCAGCCCGAGCCCCTGCAGGGAAGATGGTGGGATGAGTTAACACTCAGAAATATATTTCTTTACTGGAATGAATACAATCTACTTCAAGTATTTCAAGCTAAAGCATGCACACTCGAATTTTAATGAACCAGGACGCTGGACAAGGAAGTGACGTCCTAACTGAAGACCCGCCGCCATGATGAGAGGACAGACAGGTTGCATCTTCATCTTGACGCCAAGAATGACTAATGTAAATGCAATAGACTGGGGGCGCTGTTTCGCCTGGTGCATTTAACCATCGTCCACTGTGAAGCAGGCTAAGTCTTTGAAAATTAAATGTCAAACGCAGTTTTTATTTTCCAATTATTGGAAAATTGCATTTTAATTGTGACTTATATAATGCTTGCATAAATGTAAAATCAAGTTCTATTGTTTGTATTGAATTTTAACGTTCAAATTTGAATATATACCCCACTGTATTATTTTTTAAAAGACAAACAGCTTTTCCGTTTTTATCTTGATATGGTCATAGAGTGCCCCTGTGCGACAGATGACAGCTTATAGGCACAGTGTGTTTTGCAGCAGAATATTAAATAATTTAAAGTAACCAGCTTGATAAAGACATTCATCTTGTCTTTTGTGCGCTCACGGTTTGTCGATATATCAAAAATACGAGTATGTGGCTTCCTGCTCATTGCATGTGCAGCCAAGAACCACATTCACTGAATTCAAAGACTTCATTCAGGCGTTTTGCTTTTCCAACTGTGACGCGTGAAAATGTCTTCAGTGAAAAGGTTCAAACATGGAGCTTTGCTTTGCAGGAATTTCTGCACTCGGCAGCTTGACAGTGTTTGGAACAGGAGGAGAATGTATATCTGTGCTCGTTTCTGCCTCATATCTTCATGTGTGAAGCTTTAAATATGAAAATCTGTTCTCAGCGTGGAGATTTGACACCCTTAAATACTGCCCTCCCAATATCAGGCGAAACATATTGTCATTTTGATCTTTATACAGTTGTTGATGTATTTCAGTTCAGAAATACTGAGTCCACATACACCCAGCAGAAACCCCCCCATCGAAGACATTTCTAACGAGCCGTCAGCCAAACAAAGTTTCTGAGTATTTTTAAAATATTAAATAATTTCACATGTCAGTTATTCTTTCAGCTGTGTTTTCTTTATTTACATTATTTTCTATATGTTGCTTCAAAGTGTTCTGTACGCTGTCAGGTGCAGTCAGATTCTAAGATATGTTCTAAAAATCTATGAATAACTCTTATCAAACACATCGCTGTAGAATGTAAACTCATCTTCATGTCACTAAAACCCCTAAATATTACTGAGTATCCTCAATAGCAGCTACCATCCTGACTGTATAAATTGTTCTGACTTCCCTTAAATGTTCTAAAGTGTCTTATTTTTTGTTTTGTGCCGTGTCTGTTTGAAATGATTATTATTATTATTATGGTCCGTCTTCATGAATGGTGTGAATTTCTTTCTATTATGTAAATTTCTTCTGATATTTTGTGCTCTAAAAAATTATTTTATTATATACCGGTCACATACCAGCGTGTACCTTGCTCTGTGTTTTGTGGATCACATTATGTGCACACGTGTGATCGTTCTGCAGGTCTGCAGAAAGATCTGATGTCATTTTGTCTTCAGCCTGGGAGGGACACCACAACTGCATTTATGTGTTTTTAAAAACACCCAAAATACCATTAATATCTAGAGGCCTGATGCCAAGTTGGAGTGAAATAAAACAGCAGAGTTGTTTTCCCGTGAGCCGGGCTGACCTCAGAGAAAAGGAGGTTTTGTTGGGTAAGACGGCTGCCGTTGTGTGACCTTCGGACTGGCACCACCTGCCCAGGCCTGTACTGTCCCGGTCTGTTTGCAGGACACTTGACTTATTAAAGCTCGCGCACGCCGCACTCTCACATGTGTAGGATGACTGATCTTGACAGTTGCTTCTGCCATTCTGTCTGTGATGAAAGGTCACCTACAGAAAACAGGGTGAAAAAGAGCATCCATGTTCGTTAATCTGGATTTACTTTTTGTCTCGGCAGGTTTTAGGAATTCCACAAATCTTTTTAAGGGCAGATCAGTAAATCCTGCTGGATGACAGTAGCAGGTGTGAATGGCGTGCAGGTGTTTCATAAGCCAATGACGCACTTCTTTAACACGGCCTCTGTGTGGCTATGTGGCTCCTTAAATAAGTAAAATTACGTTCTTACAAAGTTTACTCAGCCAGAAAAAAAAGATGTTCAACCAGCATAAAAACAAGTTAAATCTTTAGTGTTAGAATTTGCTTTTAGACATCTGGCATACCTCCAGTGTTGTGATTCATTTTGCTGTTCTGTTTAATAAAATGTGACAAATGTGAACATTTTAAGAAGATGATGATATAAAAAAAAAAAAATAGGGTTAGGGTTACCTTAAATGTCCCATCCCTCCTCTTGTGTGGAGGCATCAAACTAATGCTTCCTCCATAAAAGCTGAGAGACGAAGCAACGCCTGATAATGCCAACACCAGCAGGAGCGCTGCACCTGCCTCCATCACGCCTCACAATATCTGCTTATGCAAAAGCTTGGTGAGTCAGTTTCGATCTCAGAGATGTGAGAGGCGGCTCCTCTGGAGAGCCGGACTAACCAGATCTGAGCGGCATTGTAACAATTTGTGATATCCTTTAGAAAAAGAGACGCCCATTGTTTAAATTTTTAAGCAGTCAACAATATAAACAGATTCTGTGTTGGAGGACATTTTCATATACTTTATGAAGTTGAATCTATAAAAATTGATAGTTTTTAGGGACAAACTTACAATTTTGTTGTATTTAAAATCAAAGTAAATGTAGTGGCGTAAAAAGTCAAATATTCCTCTGAAATGTAAGGAACCTGAAGATTTTCATTAAGTACTTGAGTAGATGAACTTCATCCCACCACTGGTTGGTGCAGAAGGGACACAAATAAAACTCATGAGGAAACTCCTCATAAGTATATAAATGGCCTCCCCTGTTGTTTTATGTTATTATCCCATATCAAAAAGTAAGTGTGAGAAATGAAGGTTTGGTGATTGTCATCTTTAGCAGGATTTAAGATAAGATAACATGTATTAGTCCCTCAGTGGGGAAATTGCCTCGTTTCATAACCAAGGTGATAATGCAAGATAGAGAAATATAGAGTATATGGTAAATATTTATTATTTATTGCACATTAGGAAAAAATACAAGTCTTTCATATCATAGACCCAAATAATCTTCCTCTTCGATACTGTTGAAGGCTGACAGGTGGAACAGTGCTGCAGAAGAGTGACAGCTGATCCTCAGGACACCACAAAGTGACATATGTCTCGTCGGGGTTTTAACATGCGACGATTTCAAGGGCAAAGTCGCGTTTGTTAGACCTGTTGGGCCACACGAGGATCCGTAGTGACGCCACTTTTTGGAAATTGTCAGAGTGGCAAGATGGCTACGGAACCAAATAAGACCGAAATCCTTACCATTTTCAAAAGGCTCAGATCCATCCCTACGAACAAGGTAACCGAATACGACGCCGCCGTTGTTCGTGTGTCCGTCGGTCGGTTAGCTGCGTCTGTCCGGCGAGCAGCCGTTAACCGGCTGGCTAACGGTGTTGTAGCACGTAGCGGTTAGCTAGGCTAGCTACACGCTCACACAGCTAACGGGGGCTAGCGGCTGCTATTTTACCGGTACAGCAGTGAAACACGAAGGCCACGTAGGCGGACGAAGCGGAGGACGCTAACCGCCTAACCTGCACCGCGTCTGGGACGTAAAAGGAGGAAATGTTAACGGGTTCGACTGAACTCTAGTTATGTCCACAGCAGTTCGGTGACTGTATTAACGTGGCGCAGTCGGAACGTTTGACAGTATGGAGCCAGATGTCGCTAATGCTAACTAGCTGTGTCCGGTGCCTGTCGCAGCTCATGCGGTTGGTTTGATGGTTTTAACCCAGCTGGCCCGTTCTGGACCCGTGCTAATCCCCCGTGTCGGTTTGTGGCACAGTGTGAGTCAGACTGGCACGTTTTCGTGAAAGAGTCATTCACCTGTCCCCCTTTTAGAAATCAGTTTTTTTTCCCCTCCATTCATTGAGGATAAGGGCTGCAACTAATAATTATTTATCATTTCACGTTAATATGCCAGTTAGTTTCCTGATGTAAAATGTCCAAACGCTGAAAGATGGCAGTTCGTCTTGTTGAGTCCAAAGATATTCAGTTTGATCTTTAGTCTTCATCCCATAATGTGATGACCAGTGGTATTTCCTGTTTCTTATTGTCATAGTCTGCGTTCTGCGGTTAATAATAATAATTTATTAGTCAATCATGATACACATATACACACGTGTGCCACGTTGAAATGTATCCTCTCTGCCTTTAACCCATCCGGCCATCCTCCTTCCAGGGGAGCTGGATTCAAACAGACAACCTCGGGGTTGAAAGTCCAGTGATGTATTTGCGTTCAGCACTTGTTCCTGCTGTTCTTGCTCCCAGTTTTTTGTGGCCACCCACAATTTGAGTGATTTCAAGTGGCGGTTTAAACTGACTGTAAGCAAATTATCACTATAATAATCTTAATATTTTTATATATTGAAGTGTCTATGTGGTGCTGTAGTTTGACACATGCTGCGTTTTATGTCCATTCACTGTAATGTTCCTGTGGTGGTGCTTTTATATTTTTATTCATGTCAACTTTATTACAGATGTCTGCTAGGTGCTCTGTGTACAGTCTACTCCAGTGGCTCCTAAAGTGTCACGTGCAGAGCCCTACGTGGGCGGCACGTGACACTAAAGTTGAATAAACACAGCAGACATTTCAACTTGTCAAACACAGGTGGAGCTAACGTGACTAGCTGCCGGACCAGAGACGACATTAATGTCGGTAGTTCCGCTCGTGCTTTTTCCTGCTTTGACAAGTCAGAATGTCTGCGGTGAAAACGGTCCGAGTTTGATTGGTTTGATTAAAGGATGAAAGATAAATTCTGGCAGCAGGTAAAAGGAAAAATGGCTTATGGGCAGATAATTGAGAAAATGATTGTCAGATTACTGTGCCCAAACTGTACTGAACCATTAACAACAACATGTAATATAGTAATGCACTGTGACGCCACAGGTATGTTTACGTGCACAAAATATTCAGTTTTTTGCCCGTCTAAGCTGTTTACATGGCTATTTTCCCCGTTGCATGCAGCCGTGTAGCGTTTCGCTAGCGCTGCTTCAAACACTAATTACCCTTCTGATGTTGGGTGCTCATGGATCTCATTAATGCTGCCCCAGTAACAAAAGTTCATGCTGTTTCTGTGCAGGTATGTTTTGACTGTGCGGCCAAAAACCCCAGCTGGGCAAGTATCCCGTATGGTGTGTTCTTGTGTATTGACTGCTCTGGCATCCACCGCTCCCTCGGAGTGCATCTCAGCTTCATCAGGTAGGCTTCAGTGTCTTCCTCTTCTAGTTTTACGGCGTTTGGCGTCCAGGTGCATTACCACCGCGGCTTCAGTGTCTAAAAGTGACCTGCATCACCTGGTGTGCCTGACATACTGGAGTGTTGATATTCCATTTTCTTTCCTTTTTCCTGCAGGTCCACTGAGTTAGACTCTAACTGGAACTGGTTTCAGCTCAGATGTATGCAGGTCGGAGGCAATGCCAATGCGGTAAGTCCGACTGAACACTCCCAAGTAAAACACAGGTTGGACCTGAAGTGAAATTAATTAAAAACAAGGTGTTAATCTACGGAGCGATATTACTACCGAGAGCATGCTCTTTGGGTTTGAGAGCATACTTTATTAATTTCATGTTCAGATTTTGTAATACTCGCTCTAAACCCTGCTCTTGCAACAAAACAGCACCTGCTTGCACTTGGATTTGCTCTGCTTCTGCTCAAAATGGATGCTTTCACTTGGTTGTGTTGTTTCTTGAGCAGATTTCTTCTGCGCACTTGTGGAAAACTGCTCTTGGTTTTTTTGCTGTGCGCTTGGATTTCAGTAACGTTGACAATCAATAACGTTATGCACCCGGACCGTCACTCACTATTGGGAAACACAGCGGAGCGCTACAGAGCTAACATTAACTCTGTAGGCTAGCTGAGACTGAAAATGAAGCACTTTTCAGCACGAGTGTGTTCAGTTTAAACTCGGAGGGAACTAGAAGACAAAGTTACAGCTACAGTGAGTTAGATTGCTTGATGTGGGCAGACCATGGATGTGTGAAGGAGAAGGGGCAGGCAGAGGCAGTTACCACTTCGGTTTTAGCCAACATTACAAAGCTAATAGCGTTCTCAATGAGCATGAGCTGACGTGGTTAATTCATGACATCCTTGCCAGCGTCCAAAGTATGGTCAAATGAAACATCACAAAAAGCTTGGCTCCAGTAATAGCAGAATTAAAGTAAAAAAACCGACTCGTGCTCCGCTAAACTCCCTCTCCTGAGTCATGAAGGTGACGTAGCTTTCCTCACCGGCCCCCCCGTCAGCGTTCTATACGGCTACTGTTACATGTAGCTATGATCGTAAAATAAACAGTACGGCCGCGGGTGTATATATTTACTGTACATATAATAAAGTCGTGGATAAACCCAGTTAAAGAGTAACGGCCGTGCGGGACTCTGTAAGAAGTAAAGCGAACGATCATTTCATTGGTTGACGCTGCAGCTGGAGTTCTATTGGCTGGAGAGTTTTGATACTGTTATACAAAAAAATTACAAGAGCAGAAATTCCACAAGTGCACAGAAGAAAATCTGTGCACGAAAAAACACATCCAAGTGCAAGCAGGTGCTGTTTGTGCGTTTAGAGAGTATTACAACATCTGAATGTGAAATTAACAAAGTGCTCTTCATTAAAGATGCTAAATCACTCTATTTATGTTCTAGGCATTGTAATGAGTATTGCTTAGACAGCTTTCTGTAGTTTATGATGTGATGCAATAACTCCCGCTCTCCTTCTGTCTGAAGACTGCATTCTTCCGCCAGCACGGCTGCTCCACGAACGACACCAACGCCAAGTATAACAGTCGCGCAGCCCAGATGTACAGGGAGAAGATTCGGCAGCAAGCCAACGCTGCTTTGTCTAAATATGGCACAGATGTGAGTACCAGTCAAGTGCAAATATGCTGCTGAATAAATCATCTCATGCAGCCTTAATCACGACAGATGTTCATTTCATTGTAGGCCATGTTGCTGCATTGATGCAGTCAGCAGCAGACTGTTCAGCTGCATCGCTGCATTTGTTGATAAAACTGCACTTTCAGCTTTTGTTCTGTCGGTAGCCGTGTTTCCATTCAAGATAATTTTAAGCCAACTTTTGAAATGCTGCAAACACAAATGCGAACGAGGCGCATTTCCATCAGCTGGTTGGAAAGCGCAGGTTGGTCAGATGTTGGCGGTGTAGACTACACTACGTGTGGCTGTAATCCCAAACTGTGAGCGTTACAGGTTTATAACAACTGAGCAGCAACATTTCTGATCTGGGAGGTTTTAAATCGAGCACAATCTTTGCAGCTGTTAGGTGCCACTGATGTGACCTCTGGTCCAGCTCCTGTAGTCTGTTAGCTAATAGCCACGCACAACCTGATTGAGCGGCTGAATAATTAGTCTTTGATTTTAGTTTTGCACCTCACAGGTACGACACTCGCACTGTGGAAATAACAGAAATGAACCGGTGTCCCGTGAGTCACTGACGTGATATTACGTAACAGTGGTTATCTTCGGCTGCGTTGGCAGCTCTAGATCAGAGTCCACGAGGTGCGTGATGATGGCTATATGGCAAAAAATAAAATTCAGAATGGTAATCCTCCTGTGTGAACACAATCAATAGAAATGTCTTACTGTCTCAGTATAACAAACACGCTTCTTCTCCTGGTTGCAGCTATGGATCGACTCTCCTGTGGGAGGCGCTCCTGCACCTGCCGACAAGAAAGAGACGGACTTTTTTGCCGAACACACACAGGTTTGTTCTTTGTCCTGCTGCCGTCGTCTATGAATGAGTTTGTGATTAAAAACAAATTTTTTGTATTTTATTTATTGGTGGATTATTTTAGGCCGATAGACACCAAAAAAGCATTTTGGCCAAAATTTGTTTTTTTTTATATATATATAATTCAATAAAAAAAACAACTCGGCTGTATGAAGTCTTGTGCACTTTAATTGAAAATATTGGCTTTGTTCTTTTACATTTTCAGCCTGCTAATGAGTGGAGCATGGCGCCACCCTCTGAGCTAGAGCAGAATGGATCCACTATCGCCTCACAGCTGACGGACACAACAGCCAAAGGCCAGGATGACAACCGTTAGTAAAACAAGCCCTGCCTGCTCACACGTAATCAGTTTACCCTCCGCGAGGAGGACGGCTCAGTTGTAGGATGTCTGTTGTGGCTCTGGAGGGAGATTCCCAAAGTCTGAGGACAGTAACCCTGATGATGTCATGGGGGGGGGCACACATAGGATCTAATGGAAAAAACCTTGTATTGTGGGAAATGTAGGATTCAGCATTTCTGGAGCGTGACTCGTACATTGCTGGGGTAGTTAGTAAGAGTATCTGTGTTCTTGACATGTTTTTAATCTGCTGGTTTCCAGAGCCAGAGGACGGACCCAGCATCGATGGTCTGAGCACATCACCCAAAGCCTCCATTGGTGAGTCTGATAGCGTGATTCAGCCTCTGGGAGGAAAGGCACGAGCACTGCCCTGCTCCTTCCTAATGTCAGCACTGCCATCTGCAGGCTCCCTGCTCGTGTTTGTGTGCTTATTCAGAGGAGACGTACTCGCCTCAGTCTCCTGAGCTTCTTATCTCTCTGTCTCTGGATCGTTAGAAAGTAACATTGTCTGTATAGATAGATCATACCTGGGCAGCTCGGGATAAATCCGTGACAGTCCTGTTTCCCTAGTCACAAACTCGCCCTTTAATCCTTTCCAATAATTATCTGCACAAAGACATTTTTCTACGTAGACCTGAGTGACACCTTTTCACCTGCAGAAGGTGAAATCTGAGGTCAAAGCATTCTCACGTTGTTTTCTCAATAATAAATCTTACATTATGTAGCATATTTCATACAGAACGAAGCAAAAGACACAAACAAGCAAAGGATTTTCTTTCAAATCAAAGCGATTTAAATACGAATACAAATAATAGTAAATTAATCATTTTGTCTATAAAATCTCACAGAGCCCAAGTGGACATTTTGAAATGTCATCCGAATTGTGGAATTGATTGTTGTGTTAAACGAGCTTCTTCTGTGTTTTGGAATATGGATGTGGTGACTGGTTTGTCCTGTCGCGCAGACGACTCCATGCGTTTGTCATCAGCGGAAGGACGGCCGCCCAAAGGTGATCAGTGTGGGGATAGTTGATGTTTGCGCTGGCTGGTTTCTGCCTCAGACGCATGTTTTGTGCTTTACTGACATTCTCCCGTCTCTGCTTACCAAGCGATGGGACGAACTCGCTGAGGAGAGCTCAGTCGTGTGCTGCTGCTGCTGCTCAGCAAGCTTGTGAGGGACCGAGCGTCATTTAGAAAACTGGGTTTTTATTTACCCCAAAAGTTAATTAACACAATTTACAACAAGACACTGGTTGATCAGGCCAGTAACACTAATGAACTTATTACCAAACTCTGGCCAGTCTATACAATGAATCAAACATTTACTAAACCCAACAAAAAGAAATCAAAAATGCTAATGCAAACCGACTTATAGTCCCAAATAATCATTTAAAACATGTTCAGTCTCCCCCTGGGATGGCAGGTAGTTGGCCCAGTCTTAATTGGCCCTTCCTCCATAAAAGGCCACCATTTCCTGGAGCCATCTTCGTTTGCTCCCCGCCGACAACTTCAGCAGCCGAAAGCCTGGACTCCCCAGTAAAACTACAGAAAATTCAGCAAAAGCTAAATGTGTGCAGATGAATATCAAATGAAAATAAACCATGAGTATGTTGTGATCTGTTATCTGTAAAATCTAACTAATGTGTGACCGGGCGTGGGGTTACCATGGTATGTTGCCATCACAAAGCTGTTCTGACAAAGTAAAGCTCCATAAGAAAAGGTGAATGAAGGCTGCTGCATCGTGGGAAAGGAGAACCGTCGCTGTCGAGCTGTCTTGCATAGCTGCAGGTCATGTTTTGCTGCTAGCACTTCAGATGTTGACGTTGGGGCGTCAGAAGGTAGAAGAAGGTAACATCTCACTGACAGATGGGATTAAAGGAGTCTAATAATAGTATTTGTCACACGAATCTGGTGTCTCCTAAAGATGAAGTCTGTAATTTTGAGTTTCTACGCTTCTCTCGATGTACATTTTCAAGTCGAACTGACAGCTTGAAGGTTTTCGTCTGGCTGGTGATTTTGTGAAACCCAGGTCTGACGTGTCCTTAACCATGAATCACGTGTCTCAGTGCTGTGTCTCTGAGCTGGTGTGTCTTTATTCCTCTTTAGGCTGGAAATGTAAAAGCCGTTCTCCGTTTGCCTACTTGGCTACATGAAAGTAAAAATGCCCTGCAGTTTTTTAACGGATTGCCTCTGGTGTTGCAGATGTGAAGCCTTCCATCATTGGAAAGAAGAAGCCCATGGCTGCCAAAAAGGGGGTGAGTTTCACCAAACCTCAAACCTTGTTGATGGTCACTTTGCTCACATGAGCCAGCATGTGGCCGTGACATTAGAGGCACAGGAACTTAAGGGATAACGCCACCGATTTTACACAGCTTGCATATGTGAAAAAAGCTAGCAACCAGAACTGTTGGTGGTCGAGTTACATTGTAGTTAAAGAGTAAAATTAACTAGGAGTTCAGTGCTAAATAGGTGCAGTACTCTTTTATACATCCCCTCCAAACATCATTTTAAGACATTAAAAGTGCTCTACTTTGAGTAATAATTTGTATCTGATATGCTTTGCCTGGTTATAAATGATTCAAATTACTTCTATTCCATCTCCCTCCTTGAAAAATCTTTAATGCGAGACTCCCCGTCCTTCAACGGAAGAATGTAATAACTGCACAGTGAAGGTCAAACGTCACAGTCGATGAACAATAAGCCAAACGCATGTTTCTTGAATTCAGCCCAACACCAAGGCTGCACTTTAACCTTTTAATGTCGAACTTTGCAGCTCGGGGCAAAGAAAGGTCTCGGTGCCCAAAAGGTGAGCAGTAAGAGTTTCTCTGAGGTGGAGAAGCAGGCGCAAGTAGCCGAGAAGCAGAGGGAGGAGCAGGCTGCTGAGGTCAAGAAACATGCTGAGGAGTCCATGTAAGCAAGACGCAAGTATTTTATCTCTGTACATTAAATACATTTTGATAATTCCAATTAAAACAAGGATTAATGGAGAAGATCTGAACTATTTAGGTTTATTACTTTCAAATCTCCTTAAAGGGGTCTCATCGGTTTTAGTTTTTTTTCAAAATAAAATAAAACTCACTCTGTTGGTACGAGAGAAGTTCACCTCGCCTGCACTCTGACGTCACCCGTTCTGACTCCTGCAGTGTGGCCTCGATGCGTTTGGCTTACAAAGAGCTGGAGATCGACAGGAAGATGGAGGAGAGGAAGCTTCAGAACCTGGAAGGCAAGAAGAGAGAGCAGGCGGAGAGACTGGGCATGGGCTTCGGCAACAGGAGGTAACGTCACAACGCCGTTGTCAGGATAACAATCCTGAGGTCAGAGTTTGGGGATTGTCTACCTGAGGTTGCTCTGCAATAATCTTAACCCAGGACACATTCCATCTGGGCCATTAGGTCGAGGCTCGACTGATGGCCTAATCATCATGAAAGCGTTTGATTCATCTCTGGATGTGTGCGTTTCCTGTTTCAGTGCTGTGTCTCACTCGGTGATGTCAGAGATGCAGGTGATTGAGCAGGAAACTCCCGTGGGAGCCAAGTCCTCCTCTCGCTCCAAACTGGACATGTTTGATGAGCCTGGCTTCACCTCTGGACCTCCAAAGTGCGTACGACACCAACTATTTATCTGCTTCAGTTTCAATCCGTCACCCTGCTTGACTGATGCAGCAGGGACTCTGTCATTAATCCGTTGTGTTTGATGTTTCAGGTATAAGGACAACCCGTTTACCGTGGGAGACAGCTTTGGATCCCGGTGGGATACTGAGGGAGGGACCGCCTCCTTTACCACCTCCTGGGCTCTGGAGAAAGAGGACCCCAAAGAGGAGGTCACCATCTCTAGTATTCAGCCGATTGGAGAGAGGTATGCACATGCACTGTCTTCTGTCTTTGTTAAAAAAATAAAGCCACAGTGTCCACCGGACTGGATGCAGCTCTGATATGCGTCCGTGTGTTCAATCCAGACTTCCCAGCAGAAGAAAAGCCGAGGCGTCGGCTCCGGTGTCGGAGTCGAGCGAAGCCAGACAGAAGTTTGCGAATGCGAAGGCGATCTCTTCGGACATGTTCTTTGGTCGGGAGAGCAGCGCCGAGGTGAGAAACCTCATCTTCATTTCAGTTTAGAATATTAACTTTCGTACAACTATGGCAGTTATGTATTGAACGCGTTAATACTCGAGAGGTTCGTGTGCTACTACTCACCCAGGTGTTGACTGTTGTTTCTTCTTCTCGCAGTATGATGCAAAGACAAGACTGGAGAACATGTCTGGAAGCACCTCCATCAGTTCAGCTGACCTGTTTGGGGATGGCAGTGACCATAAAGGTAAGACCTGTTTATAGCGGCGGATGAATCTATGGTTGGTGCTCTGAGCATTCGGGGCAGCAGGATGGCCTCCGTAGACCACGAAAGCCGAACCGAGCGTTGTTCAATGAGACGGCCTGGTCTACGGAGGATTTCCTGTTTGTGTCGCAAAGTGCCGCTGCTGTCACCTAGCAACCTTGACAGCTGCAGATCAGATGAGGTTTTTAAGATTTATTTTACTTTTTACATTGTTAGCTTCACTGCCCCACCAAAAAAAAAAAGTCACCACCTGGATTTAACTAAGGAAATAGGTAAGAAAACCACTTATCAGTGAGGCTAATCGGACAAAAAGGCTTCAATTTGCTAGGGAGCACAAAGATTGGACTCTGGAGCCATGGAAGGACATTTGAAGGTCTTCAAAAGCAGCGTTTGAAGGATGCGGCCCCCTGAACTGAGACACAGCTTCGTCTTTTTTGAAGTAGTTGGTATGCTGCTAAAATTGAGGATTGAAATTCTCCCCTCGCACCACAAACCTCATGCATGGTCTTCATTTAAATGCGTGACACAAAGTGCTGTAGATGATGTTTGTCCTGCTTCCTGTCCTCTCAGGGAGGGCGTCAGGATTTGACAGCGTGCTCCCCTCCGGCCCGGACATTGCACAATTCAAACAGGGAGTGAAGACCGTAGCAGGCAAGATGGCCGTCCTCGCCAACGGTGTCATGAATACAATCCAGGTGAGCCATCACTCATCCTTAAAGTGGCTGCTAGCTGTAGCTACAGCCAGAAATAAAAGAAAAAATCCCAATTTGAACTAGAATCCCTGATCTCAGTGCTCTGAGAGGCAGAGTAAAACACCCGGCAGTCGGTTTGGATCCCTCTCAAGTCCCGCAGCTCTCCATGGAGTGAACGCTTCCTTTGTGCTGTAAATCCAACCTCCTTCGTACAGGCTGGCAGACAGAATTGCACAGTGAGAGTGAGGCTTACAGGAAACCAGTCTAAACAGAGTGTCATTATTTTTAGCAGGCAACATTTCCATCATAATGAAGTTGAAGCAAAAAGGTTGTTCTCCCTTTTTAAACTGGGCTGTTTTGGCACGGCGGCACCGGGAAAATCTCATTTTCTGGTCTTCTTTTCACGTTTCCTCAGGATCGCTACGGCTCCTACTGATCCGCCCCGAGAGACGACACCTTGTGGGAAGACATGAACTAACGTCTGCGTAGAGCCAACCAGCCTCCTCTGACCCGAGCAGACGGGACACAGAAAGGATTGCATGGGGACAGGAAGTCATCTCTCTCGCCCGTCCTCTTCTACAGACAGTTTTACAGGAGTGAGACAGTGTTTTCTTTTCTCATTCTCACCTGCGGACTGCTGACTTTTATTTTTCATAAAGGAAACTGTCGGCGGGTATAATCCTTTCTAAACCAAGAGTTAATTGTAATTTGCTGTTGAGAATTCTTTGGTCTTATTTTTCAAAATGACGTCAGTTAATTTTAGTATGTTTTATTTCTTCTACATAAATCAAAGTGTTTTTGACTCCTAGTATCAAATACATCATGCTTATGTCTTTTTTGTTTTTATTATATTAAAAAAAATGTGCAGTATATATTCAGTTTTCAGCATTAATTTGAACAGGAATCTGCAATATCTGCGTTCAGTGTTTGATTCTCTTACAGTAGAGTCCACAGGTTGTTTTGTTCATTTTCATAAAGCACTGACACCCAACTGTCTTGACTATTTCAGTTAGTGAGCTTGGAATTATGCATTTCTGTCTGGGTCAAAGTAAAAAGTCTGAAACATAATTTGGAGCATCACATATCTGATGTCCTAGCTGCTATGGTTATTTATTATCGGTCTTTTTAAAAAAAGGTTATACCCAGAGAGCAGTTGTTCAGATCTGTTGGTCACATTGGATTTTTAAAATTCATGATTTATAAAATGTAATTTAAAGAATGTAGACGATGACTCGGCTTTGATGCAGAATCCCAGCTCATTAAACAGCGACACTGTCTCCAGTTGAATGCCCTTTTTTTCTCTCTCCTTCTCAGCTGTTTAAGCTTTTATTTTGGAAGGCTGACGCCTTCAGTTTACATTTTTATCTGCTCAGTTTCAGACGTAGCGGCCAGAGACAAATATTCCTGACGTTCAAGGTGTAACCCATCATAATGGCTGTGCTGAGGCAAAGTGACTCATCCAGGGCAGGTAGCATGCAAACACAACCTCTGTGGTTCAGTCAGATGTATCTGGCGTGCTGCTTCCATGCATCACACCCTGAGCTGTGTGCTCACTTGACATTCAACAAGTTCCAGAGTGGACTGTCCAAGTCAGTGAGAGGTCTGGAAACCGGTTTGTAATTTTCTTTGATAGATCAGAGTGTCATATTTTTCCTAGCGCGGCCATGCCTGTGTGTGTCCCACCCGAAAAAAGTAATAAATGTGGACCGAAAGGATGAAACGTCCAACTATTTATTTGAAGGCTACAAAATAAACTTATTCAGAATGTTAATAAAGATTGGAAACCTCCACCGTGTTCTGGTCCTTGACTGCATCACACGTGCTTCAAGTGGTATTTTACTGTGTCTTGTCTCTGCAACACTGAATCAAGGTCTGGAAACTCAAACCTGCTGGAAGCTTTTATTTGCCAATTAGCTTTAAATACTCTTGAAAGGTTTCTGCCCTGCAGTGAACTGCTGCCACCTCCTGTCTCACTGCTCATTTTGTTTATTTTAAATGTGGCCAATTCCAGTGTGAAGTCAGCGTTCAGTTTCATTTATAGCTCGATGTGCAGCGGGAGCCAGCAAATTCATGAGCCACATTCTGCATCTGAGTGAATTCCGCCTGACCGTTCAAACTGACGTCGCGTTGCAAAGACTGCGACCTGTGGTTTAGGACCACGTTTGAAAGTGGCCCAAATCAGAATTGAAAATATTAGATTCAACGTGACATTTATTTATTTATATATATATAAATGCAAATAAACTAAACGGCATAAATCATGAACTCTAAAGAAGTTCTCCAACATGCCTGAGGCAAACATTTTCTTGAGGATTAGTCAAAAGTGTCGATGCTGATTACTGAACATAAAATCTTGAAAATCAGGTCGGTGTTGTTGCCGAAATATCCTAAATCAAGTTACTAAGAGGGTCATTGTGTCCACATCATGTTGTCTGATTCCAGACTGTTCCTTCCTCACTGTTGACTTGCAAACATCAAAGATCCGAGCACGTCGGGCAGGTTTTATCCCCAGTTGTAGAAGTAGATCTTCTGCCAGCTGGGGAGGTAATCCATCAGAGGGCCTGAACAGACAGGATCACAACAAGCACCAGTGTGTGATGAACTGAGGATACGTAAGACAAAACACTGGATGTGCTGCTGATAAGTCTGTGCAGCATTTAGCCAAATATCCAGATGTCAGGTTCAGGCTAACTATGCTGCTGTAAGCTAAGCTAAAGCATCCTGACAGTGGAATGTGGCTGAATCAGAAAGCTCTGCAGTATTATGTTCAAGTGTTTTAGCTAATTAACGTTGTTAGCGGTGGGTGTGGCTTAGAGTGTGAACACTGTCCAGATGCCAGGGCCTTTAACCAGATGTGGTGGAGCAGACCGGACCACGATACTTACGCGCCACAAGCCCGATTCCTGGAACATGATCGGCCAGAAGTCTGAGCAGGAAGAGGATATTTTCCCTGCAGAGGAAGAAACACAAACACAATTTAAGTGGCAACAATTGCACTTTCTTCTTTTTTTCCAAATATCTAAAACACAGTGGCATACTTCAGGCAGGACAGGAAATCAATCCCTAACCATTATGATCATCAATGAATGGTTCAAGTCTTGAACAACCTGAAGGCGTCACTTTGGCCCGTGATCGTGGTGGACGGCATTTATTCGCATTGCTAAGACATCTTACAGACTAAACAATGAATTGATTCATCCAAAATATAATCAACTGATGATTCGTTAATAAAAACAGTCAGTTGCAGCCCTGACTAGACCGGACACCCAGAGATACTTACTCAGAGTATTTGTCATAGAAGGGTGACCGGAGGAGGTAGTACAGCAACAGAAAGGTTCTCCTCCTCATCTCGGCCCTCTCCCATCGATTTTGGAATTTTCTGTCACTCAGCACAGCAAAACTGAAGGAAGAGGGACAGTGAAGAAAGCAGTGGCGTCAGGCGACACGTCGAGCAACAAATAAACTACAATACAAAGAAACAAATGTGAAGAAAGACGTTTTTAAAGACGAGGACCTTTTGAGGTTTTTGCTCTATTCTTTTTATACATATGGAATCAGCTTTGCTCCTTTCTGCCGTGTTATTTCTACATGTTTTACTCATCAACAAGGACAGCAAGCAAAGCAGCAAACACATCTGGGGTCGTGGAATTACCTGTAACGGAACGCAGGTTTGTCTAATTTAAGGTAAAATATCAGACATGATACAAGAATTATGAACAGGGTTCGTACGGCTAGAGTTCAAGGGCCTTTCAAGCACTTTATAAGCACCTTCAAGGTTCCTAAACCAAAACGTGTCCAGACTCTCAAAGCCTTTATCATCCATGTAAACTACATTACATTAGGTTTTGTGAAAATCGATCATTGTTTTAAGGAATATATTCAAATTCAAGCATATTCTAACCATTTTCCAAACTTTCAAGGCTTTTTGGAGTCGTCCAGAGCAGGTCATCTGTCCTGGAAGACGGACGTGTTTAACAGTACAGACAGAGGGGTTTCCTGAAGCCAGACCTTTGTAACGGCGTTTCTACTCGCTGGCAGAGCTTTAGGACGAGAGCAGGATGTCCATGTTGTACTGAAACTAACACCCAGAGAGTTTGTGATGATTGTTGCTCCTTCAACCATGACATCTCCACCTTCCCTCCAGTTTATTTAGACTAGAGGTTTTTGTTCGAATGGAACAAGCCGCTACAGAAAGACGGCTGTTAAAGAGCTTCACGGCGTGCAGTGACTGACTGCAACCTGGAAAAATTAAGTCACGACGTTGATGCAAATGGGTGTAAAATTAATTTCATTTGAAAATCACATTTGTTTAAACATTTGCAACTGATGACTTCATTTTCTTGCCACTCGTGTATTCATGAATAGGACCCATTCAAATCCATACATCAACATGGAGGGAATAATTACATGAGGTCGACATATGAAGAGTAAAACCCTTATAAGAACCCAGCATCATTCAATTCAGCATCCCCTCTGGATTTTGATGCATCTAAAAATCTTCACAACTAAAGAGAAGAAATAATATGAAAGCAAAAAGGCCCAAACATCTTGTTTCTTTGCCAAATAATTAACCACGACTAGTATTCCACATTTGCTGTTAACTAGATGAAAACCAGGCATGGTGTTCAATTAAATTATTTATAATTGAATGAATATGAAGGAGGTTGCACACCTGGAAAGTTCAAGGACTCCAGAGACGAGCCACGGTTTCCAGGACTGTTTCCCACAGAGTCCGAGGCAGAGCACCGCAGGCTTTAAGGAAGAACAACACGGCTAATAAAAAAGGTCTCCAGTACGTCAAACTACAGTACGATGAACAAACCAGCTGTGTGATATTTCAGTGTGAACGGCTGCACGACATTCAAGGGTCACACAGGTTCAATAATCGTGTGAAAAAACGCTGAGTGCTGGGACTTTTATATATAAATGAATGTTCGTTGCATCCAAGTCGTCACCAGACGAGTTCACACGGAGCTGATTCAGCCGATAAATCCCTGTGTGTCACAGTGCACACGAGCTTTTAAACCTGGTGTCTGTGGTAGTAAAACCATGCAGACAGAGTCGCGTCAAAGGAAGGTCAAGATGCTCGATGTCACATGATCCAAGTTCTCTCTGCATGGCTCTGGTCTGAGAAGGTGCAGCTGTTCCTGAGAGGAGGGCAGCGACTGAGGAGACAGGATGTAAAATATTTGGAGGCGGCTCTGAAGACGTTACATGTTACTCTGCCTAAATAACAAATTATTGTCTTGGAGCTGTGGAGGTTTGAGCGCAGTGTTTGTGTAGTTACGCTCACTACCAGAAGGGGGAGACAAACGTTCCACCGCTCCGGCTTTGAGCCTGTTATTTTCATAAGATTTTACAAAAAACATTAAATTGAAGAGCAGCTGAGTCTGCGGATCCTGCCTTCAGAAAATGTTCCGTCTCATATCAGAGACTGTTTCCGTATTCTTAGTGGCCAAAAAACCACCAAAATGTATTGGATTGTATTGAATTTATTTAGATTTTTAGGCTGGAAAGAATAATATTTTCTATTTGACTGCAACAGGAAAGGTTTTTAGAAAATATATTTATTATTTAATATTCTTATTTTGTTTCCTTCTTTGAGTGAGTTGAGTATCACGAAGGTCCAACCCAACGTTCTGGTTCTGTTTATACAAAGTTATACCAAAGAAAATAATTAGTAGGTAAAAACCCTTTAGAATTAAAACAATCCTGTTGTGTTTATTAGTAAATTAGTTCTTTCTGTTCTCGCCCTCTCTGCGACTCCATCGTCTCATTCAGAAATCACATGACCTTGTTTGAAAAAAGTATTGAAGAAAAGAAGGGGAGTCTCCTTTGTTGGCTGGTCTGTCTGCTTATTCGTTAGCTGAGAAGGTTCCAAAACCCAAAACATATGACTAAGACTTGAACTAAACCGTATACAAAAGGAACAAGCGATTAGATCCTGATGCAGCTCCAGGAAGATTTTGTAAGACAGGGAACATGTCCTAAAATGCCCTTTTGTGTTTTACAAAAAGGAAATACTGCACTTACTTGTATAAAAAAAGCTGCTACATGAATCCTGTGAGCATCTTTCACCGAGTGCCAGATTAGAAATGTCTACCATTTTCTGATCTTTCATTTAGCAGCTGAGTTCTGCAGCGACTGAGGTGAAGGATACGGTGCACGAGCGGCCGTCCGATGTACACCGACTCTGCGATGGTCTCCTGAAGCCCCAGCTGCGTTGGTTTGCTGTGGAGATTCTCGCCGTTTAAGCGGCTCGTCCTCTCCGTCTGACTCGGCGCCCCCCACAGCCGGGCCTGCAGGGAGGGAGCTGACCACAGAGACGGGAAGAGGTGCAAAGGTTTACCACAGTGCCAGAAGAGTCAGCGAGCCCCCCAATGGCAGGCATTAGTAGAGCTGACCCACACCTCCCTGTTGAACAAGATGAAGTTCAACCGGGTCTTTGGCTGCTTCTCCTGATTAACTGCAACACCAATTAACCCACTGAACAGCTGGTAGCGTCACATTTCACACAGCAGACATTTTGTTGCACCTGTGCTTTAAATGCTGGGACATGTTTGACAATTAAAAAAAGGTCCCTTTCTATTCCTCGTGCAATTTATCATTTAAACTTCTAACCTGCAGATGTGTTGGCGACTTGTGGGCGACTTGTGGGCCGCGGAAACAAGCTGCTGACAACACGGACATATGGTGGAACGTGAACTACACATACACCAACACGCACGGAACAACATTAGCATTAATCCAAACTCGAGCCGCTCCTGAAGGAAATATCTGGACCTTTAGCTGCTAAAAGCTCCACTGCGTTCACCAACGCTGTCTGTCTGTCTGCTGCTGAGCAGGCGGTGCACAGGCAGCTGGGTGAACTGGCCAAAAACTAATGTCACGGTCTGTTTAATCACAATCTATAAATTGCAATATTTTCTCTCAATTTTGAAATGCCCTGTAGACTATAGCCAGATTGGAAATAGCCTATTAATTTCGCCATTTGCACCGTTAAAAACACAAACTGCGTAGGTTTGAAAACGGTGGTCGACACGTGGTATTCGGCCAATCAGCACAGCCCTCTAGCTGGCTGCATCTCTGTCGTTGTGTTCATGTAGCGCGGATCCGCTAGTCGTGAGGTTTATGTGAAGTTTTAGAAAGCAGACATTAAATACGGCAACCGCTACGATTCGCACGGAGGTGAAGCAGCTTTTAGTTTCCATGCCTCCAGCTGAGGTCTGAAAAACCTGCCAGCTCATTTAAATCGGAGCTTCAAACATTGTTGTTTGCTGCGGCTTTCCAATAAAACTGATAGATAAGTTATTTTCGGCTCGCTTTTTGTCCATTAAATGCAATTTCCTTTGAGTTTTTAATATATCTTATGTTTAATGTATTCTAAAAATGGCCTTGCCTTGCCGTCGGAGTCAAAGAAGAGAGGAAGGATAACCTCGGTCACAGTGACACAGATTCAGGACGGCAGCGGGTCAAAGTGTGTCAGCTGCCATTAAGGCTTTTGTCAACTGTCTTTTCGGCTGCAGGCTTTTCAGATGAAACCACTGCTCAGTCACACAGGAGGTCATTTTCAGGACGTGTGAAAGTTGAACAGGATATTACATTTCAGTTTTAATCAAATTCAGCAATAAAAAATGAGTGTTACGTGGTCTTACTGCTGCCCAGCGGCCTGATGGCTCGTCCTGACCTCTGGCCCACGAAGCAGGTGTCCTGCTGCTGCTCCCCGTCTCCGTCAACTGTGGACAGGAAGGAAACACGGGTCAAACTACTACAAACGCCAGGAGACAACAAACCAGTTATCGGGTGATAATTCTCTACAAGCGACGCCTTTCGCGTCACCTGTTGCCGCTTGATCAATGAAATAATAAATATAAAGAAAATTGATCCGTGCAGCTTTTTTTTTCCTTTCCGTGCTCAAAATGATTTGTTGCCTGAGGCGATGGTTCATTTTTAACATGTAAAAGTAGTTTTGGGTCTTTTTAACCAGAAGGGTCCTGAGTCATGTCAACAAGAAGCCGTGCGTCTAAATAAATGCTAGCACACATGCTAACATGCAGACGTGTGAAGAGGCTGAATGGTGGACACACAGTCCTCATGTAACTTCCTCTGCTGTCCTTTTCTTTAAAACAAACAAGAAACTTGGTTTTTCTTACATGGAGGACGAGATAACTGACCTTCACTGGCGAACTCTGCAGCCCTGTCGAGGGGGATTATGGGAGGTGAAGTCTGGATGCCAGATTTGTACCACAGAAGAAGCACGATGCGAAGGACCGCCCTGGAGGCCAACGGGAGGACAACAGTTGGTCAGAGACAAGAGACGAGAGAGACGACGGCGAACGTCAGTTTGTTTTTAAGTGATTCCAGCTACCTTAAAGGGTTATTACACAGTATTCTAGATCTGACAACACAGAGTTTCTATTACACATTATCTTCTAAAACCAATAAATACAATCAAAACAAAGAACACACTTTGAGCCGGGGGACTCTGTTTTCTGTAATTAAGACGTGTTCATGCTTTTACACCACATGGCCAAAGGTATGTGGACATGGACAACCATTCCACCTATGTGTGATTATGGATCATTTCAAAAACCATGAGCATTAACCTGCTGCTTCAACAACCTGCACTCTCCTCTAGCAGAGGTTTACTCCCAACCCAAGACAGAAAAGCATTGGTGAGGTCCAACAGTGGCGTTGGGTGATCAGGTCTGGATCACAGACAGCAGTTCATCCAGGTCAGGTGCTGGATGGGGCTGAGTTCAGGGCTCTGAGCAGGTCAGGCAGGTTCTTCCACACCAAACTGGAAAAGCATTCCTTTGTGGAGCTGCTTTGCTCACAGAAGGATGGAATGTGGAGTGGTGTCCACATACCTTTGGCCGTTTCAAATAAAGTCGCATTGAGAGGCAAAAGATACATTTCTGTAAATCATACTTGAAAATCTGAATGAGTCCGATCACCAGCCAGCGGCCGACTTCCCCCCACAGCTTGCAGGCTCCCATCTCCAGGAAAACCTCCACATACTCCAACACAGACAGCCAGTTCAGGAGTCTCTGCTGGGAGAGAGACTGGACACACAGCAGGAGCAGCAGTCAGTGTGTGAGCGATACCTGCAAACTCATATACACTCATCTGCACTGCACACCTCCCTCCATCCATTCCATAATCCAGAAGAATCCCCTACACCACCCACCCTTTGCCACAGAGGATTTTAGAGTGATGATAACTTGCTCTCAGGAACAAATGTTTTGGATTTCTGCATTGTGCATGTGCCTAGTTTTCCATACCAGCAATACCTTTGAACTCAAGAAGCCATCTTTGTGTACTGACAGACTGAGAGGACTGGGGGAGGTGACGTGCAGCAAAAGGCCTGGATTGGAATCAGACCTGGTCTAAGTGATGAAGTTCATCCCCCTTACAGATACTCATATTGGCAATGAAACTATAAACCTCCTTAAAGCTCCACAAAGGCACAATACGGTGCACCGCCGCCCCCTAAGTGGGCTCCTTCTGTGAATGGTGGGAGGATCAGAGTCTGCAAGTTATGACGTTTGATCATTGACCAAATTCATTTTTTGACTGAATGCATTAATATGGGGGCGTGGGCTCCGTGGGCTTCATTGCCTGGGGTCCTCCAGAGTCCTGGACTTGTATTAGTGAGAAAAGGCTCGACTTGACAAAACTCTTTTCAGTCTCAAACTCGTATCCATCACCCGCCTCTCTCACTGTTCTCCGCGTAGAGACTGAAAGCGTCTCAGGCCACCGGCCGACATGCAAACGCAGCGAGCTTCAACTCCTCTGTGAACGAAGCCTGAGATTATTGGACTCTGTGTAGCCGTGCTGCTCACCACAGGGAAGGCACACCTCAGGCCTTTGCGCAGAATGCTGTCATTGAACAGCACCAGCAGGTTGGAGGCAGAGTACACTGAAACAGGAAGGGGGAGTTTATTGATGACGTACCATTCATTATTTATATCGCTGTAATCATGTAGTCGAATAGTTTACTATCATGTTGTTGAATTAAGACAAACTGCAAGTTCACTAAATCACAATTCATCTGCATATATTAGTGTCTGAAACTAACATTTGATTCATCTATTAAATGATCTCATCTTATTCCCGAACATGAACAAAAAATCATACAGCTCTTTCGTCTATTGTACATTTAGTGTCAATTTCATATATTATATTTATGCTTCCTGACTTTCAGTACTTATTGTTGTGCACCAATACACCAGAACCTGATTCTGATCATTCTTCTGTTCAATCATTTAATCTATAAAATGTCAGACATTTCTCAGAGCCGAACGCGACATCTTCAAATTGCTTACTGAGCACGATAATCAGTCTAAAACCCAAATATATTCAATAATATTCAATCATCAATGGCCAATCCTCATGTGTACGAAGCTCCAAGCTGGACTTTCTGCTTAATAATCAACTTACAAATGATTTTCCAATCATCATAACAGTTTTCTGAATGTTTTCAGCACAAGTCAATACTATAATCTCTACTGTAGCCGGACTGATATTTGGTTTTAGAGGCAGATACAGATATTAATATTTGAGACGTAAAAACACAAAAAGGTCTATCGGCTGATATTCTTTATTTTTTTTTAACTGACACATCAACAGAAATCCCTTAAAAGTGTCTTTTCTGATCATTCTGAACCACGATTTGATTTGAGTGGAACTTTCACAGTAAAACAAACGTGACAGTGCTCTCTGGTGGACAAACTGCATATTGATGAGACTTGTGTTTAGTATCTCTGTGCTGTTACTTACCCACTGACACATAAGCTGATACTGATGCAGCTAATATATCAGTAAGTGACAGATCCGCCTGGCTGATTTACTAACTCTAATATCTGCACGGTGGCCTGTTCTGACCCTTGACTTACCTAGTTCAGATATTTCATGGGAAGCTGCAAATCGACCTGCAAAATAAGAGGAAGTAATAAGTAATCTATTACATTACCCATGCAATGTTTATGCCTTTGCACGATTTGTATCTGTTTACAACGTTTGTGTCTGTTTACAACATACAGAAACAGCTGACTTGCACGTAGACGTTGGATGTTGCTTTTTATATGTCGTCTGTAAATGCACCCGTTTGTGTGGACATGACAGTTCTGGGTCATTCTGGGTCAAATCAGACGCACGTTTCCATTTATGCCTGATGACACCAAAAAATACATTCGCTAAATTATTTTGGCTGAATTTTGAGAACTGCACAGTTGTTTTTTTTTTGCCTGTAGCCGGTTATGTATATCTGGTTAAATTTAAACATGAAGACAACATGGAAGGAAGGTCCACACTGAGCCCTGATCACACTGAGCCCTGAAAGTTCATAGAACATCAGTCAAAAAGTGTATTTTCAGCCAGACGTGTGGAAACGTCCACAACAACAAAACACCCACTTTGCAGGAGCCCGCAGTGAAAGACGTGACATCTTTCAGCCTTTTATGTCCTGGCTCTGGTTAGATGTCTGAACATGAGACTTCTTTTATTTTAGGGGGTGAAAATGACAACATTCCCAGGGGCCATAGAACCACGTGACTCTCAAAATTCGGCGAAAATCAGTCTTTTCTTTGCGCGTGTGTCAAATAGAAACGCACACAGTCCAAACACCTCTGGGCCCACGGGTTCTGCGGTGCCGTCCGGGTTTTAGCTGCGTGTTTAAATGACTCTGAACTGTAACGCTGAGCCAACAGCCGGACGCACTCGGGTGTGACGCTCGTGACAAAGTTCAGCCAGACCGGAAGCTGAGCCGTAACACGGATTTCAGGTCTGTGCGACATTTAATTCTGCATGATAAACGTGAGAGAGGGAGACCCGCCGTCACTGACCTGCGATCAGGTAGGAGAGTGTCCGCACCGTGCTCTCCAGCTGCGCCGTGGCAGCCGGGTTTCTCCTCACGTAGTCCGCGTAGCGCTCGAACCAACGACTCACTCTGTCGACGTGAGACATTTCAGCTGTGACCTGCTCACAGAAACACTCTGTTCGCCACGGTTCGCTCACAGAAACACTCTGTTCGCCACAGTTCGCCGGCAGTGTCGCGGAGCTGCTTTGAAACGCAGCGCACTTCTCGCCGCTTCCTGTTTAGTTTGAAGCCAAGCTCATTTCCGCCTGGACGAGCCGACGCTCATTAACGTCCCCCCGGCCGTCAGGCTCCAGCACATTGGTTCCGGTTCCTACTGATCACATTCAGCGCTCGTCTTCCGGACACGTTATTGTTGCATCAGCATCCGACCATCCAGCACCGTGGCAATGTGGACCTCAGCAGAGCCAGGTACCGTCCGTGGTGTTTGTCCTCCACCTCAGAACCGCTAGCAAAGGGCGGCGGCAGCGCGAGGCACCCTGGGTCCCGGCGCGCTGTCACCGCCGGCAGGCTAACGGACGGTAGCATTGTTAGCTGTTAGCTGCGGTCCAGCTGAAGGGAAACCGGGTCAGCAGCCACCGAACCCGCCGAACTTAAACCCGACGCTCACGGAGCAAAGACGAATGACGTTCAGCTGCTTCTCTCAGCTTTAATTCGGCAGCATTTCATGTGATTTAACTGGTTGTTCGGTTCGAAATGTTCTGTAAAAGAAGTCAAAGCGATGTGATGGAAGCTGATACACAAACAGCATCAGCCGAAAACAGAGACAATATATTTCTGTTGTTATTCAGCTCAGTCTTCACATCTGGACAGATGTTTTACATCCTGACTGGCTGCCGATATTTGAAGGAAACAGGCAAAAACTAAATATTGAGTCTGATTAGTCTGTGAAATGTTAGTTTTTGTTAAATTATAAAACTTTTTAATGTTAAAATATTTGTTTTTACTTCCTGTTCTGGTCAGTTGCATCATCTAGTTCATCTGTCAAGTTTCGTTTTGACAATTTCACTTTATTTAAGTTATTTATAAAATATGTGCTGAGGTCCTGAGACCCTCTTGGACTCTTTTGTATTATTATTATTATTAGAATAATAATAAACTCGGTTCAGCGTTTTCATTTATCTATGACATAATAATAATAATAATTTTATAAAGCCAAAGTGCGTCACAAAGGCAGCAAAATAAAACAGTCAAATCATTCAATCAAGAAAACGGATTCGATACAAAATAAAAACATTTGAAAGGAAATGAAAGAAAAACTAAAGCTCCGATGAAAGAAGGGACTCGATGGAGGTCTCTGACTTCCCCGACCTGCCGAGCTGATCACCTGTACAATCCTCTGTAGTGCAGCTGTTAGAGGTCATTCCATTAGAACTGCGCTGAAGTCAGTAAGCCTCGATAACCCGGGTCATATCTGGACTGTTGCCCCGAAGGCCCAGTGGTCTTGAGACCTTTGTTGCGCGTCTCTTCATTGCACACGTTGATGAGAGTTTGCTTAAAAGCCGCCTGCGTGCCCCAGAACCACATTAATTTCTATCTTATGTAAATGTTTTTCATTCAACATCGTCAAGCCAAAGTTGTTCCATTTGTCTTTTTATTTTTCCATCTCCTCCTTCCTTCCTTTTGCGTCTCCACTTTGTGTTTGAGCCACTTTCTCTTTTGACTTTGCTTCAGTTTCAGTCTTAGTATTTAATCAGGATGGAGAAAACAATTTGTAAGTTTCAATTTGACGCTTTTGGGTTTCACACTTACGGTGGTGGTTTTGAAAATTCACCCAGTCCACTTCAGTTTCACTCGGAGTCATTTCCGTGAATTGTGTGCTGCAGAGACGTGGACAGAGGACTGTTATTTTTAGGAGCAGATTTACTGATTAAGGTTGATTGGCATTTTTGAACTTTGTACATTACTTTACTTATTTGTCATTGTTATTTTCATTTTTTTCGTGTGTTTGTCATTCAAATCACATTTAAAAATGTCACATTCCTCCTGTACAGTGAGTATCTGCAGGCTGATACTGTAATACTGTACATCCATCACAGCGGCCCAGAGGCCGTGTTGACTCTGCTAGACCCCGTCAGGTTACACACATCTCTAAAATGGCATGATCGTCCTTATTGCTGTTGTCAGACACTTGTTGCAACATCCAACATCTGTACTGTAATAAAAATAGTCTTGCATCAGCCTACAAACCCTGCTCTTCTCTAAACTTATGACATGATACTGAGAGGAGAGAAATCAAAGGCAAAATGTGCCCATGTGCCTGTCTGCTCCAACTTTTTGTTCCATGACTGGAGTTGGGGGGGTGTGCTGACATGCTGCTAAATCCAGCAGGTCTGGGCTGTGAGCCAGATCCCGTTATCTCACTGGTTGTCCCCCCAGTCCAGGGTAAACTTGTGCTGTTAGTGTTTTCTGTGGCTGCTGCAGCCTGGATGGTAATTCTCTGAATATTTGCCCCCTTGTTTCTGCAGCCTTTGAGTATGGCTTCTTGCTGCAGATACAGGAGGAGGCTGCGCTGGCAGCGGCCCTGAATGACTACCTAACCTCCCGCAGCTACCTGGCTGGGTTCTGCCCCTCCCAGGCCGACCAGAAAGCCTTTAAGCTCCTCCACAGGCCCCCAGATGCACAACATGTCCACGCTCTGCGCTGGTACAGACACATAGCAGCCCTGCAGCAGGACCTCAACCCTGAGAGCAGCAGTGAGTAGACAGTTGAAGGCATGAACAGACTAGACGTGGTCCTGGATGTTGAGGCTGTCTGAGGTCCCTAATGCAGGAACCAAGTCTCATTGATTAAACAGAAAGCCGATGTGACCGGCACCTCTGCAAACACTGACATGCATGAACCCAGAACAATTGAACGAACTCCGTTTTAGCTTTCACTTCCCTGGTGGTTCATAGCAGCAGGGTGCTGTAGCTGAGGAGAATCGGTTTATCGCTGTTTAAACAAACTTAGCTTTGCACACAGACCTGTTGCTCAGCGCCTGCTTGCTTGCTCTGCTTTGTGTCGGTCTGCCATTTGCAAGAAATCGGGTATCGTTTCCTCGCAGCGCTCCACCGCATGTGTTCAACAACATTTGGATTTATTCTGAGCCGTCCCCGCTGGCTGTTTGCACTCGCTGCGCGTTGACAGCTCATCTCCTCCTGGCTTTAAACTGAACATATGAGTGGCTGCGTGCCTTTTGAGAACAAGACAGTGCTTCACTTTTCGGTCTGATTAAAGGACACAACAAATAAGCAGATTCTGCTCTCCGACTGTAACCTGAAGATATGGCTTGTTCGTGTCTCACTTTTTAAGCAGAATATTGTAGCCTGCAGCAAATGTTTTACTGGAAATCGGAGCTAAAAACAATAAGCGTAATGATCAAACTTACACTCGTTGGGGCACTATCCCAATTTAACTGGGCAAATGGAATTTAAAGGACCTGAAGAGTTAATTTGTCCCCTGTTCAGTGATGAGTTTTCTTTGGAGAAGAAGCTCATTATGTTCTACAGCCTTGTCCTTTAATGCTTCTGCTGGATGACGTTTTACATTCAGACTGGTTTGTACTTGAGATGCAGGTAAAAACAAATTAATAACAGCAATGTAATCTTGGTTTGATTCGCCTGCTCGGGTCCCAGTAACGTATATATATATATATTCGTTTGTTACTTTGTGATTTAAATGATGACAGTGATGGTGTACCGATAAGTTGTGTCGTCCTCTATTTGCTGGCAAACTAATATGAATAGATAACATGTGTTGCATTTAAATGTGTAGATTTCTATGTGAAAATAACATCATTCAAATCGCTGTTTTTAAGTTTTGTTTATAGAAAACTGTCTGTTTGAAGTTACTTCGAAGAGTCCGATGTCTTAAAATCCTGCACATTGTGGCTTTAAACTGGACATTATTAAAACGGGCTCTTTGTGTGTAAAAAGATCATCAGTTTAAATAAATATTTGTCTTTGGCCTTTTCCCTTTGATTTCTAATGATTTTTCTTTTTGTCTTTCAGTGAAAGGAAAGCGGGTCCAGCCCCCCTGGTCTCCACCGGCAGGAACAGATGTTCCCCAACTTCGACTCTACAACAGCCTGACAAGAACAAAGGTGGGTTAGAGGCAGATGTCAAGTCCTCGTTAGTGCTCGTGTTCTTTGTGGAAAATGACGTTCATTAAAAGAATAAAGTTAACTGATAAGTCAGTGTCAGCGGGGGGTCGGGGCCTCGTTGACTGACTCATATACCTGCATGCCGAAAAACGTAAGACAGCAGACTGAAATACACTCGAATGGAAACACTACGGACGTTTTTTCAGTTCAGTCCGCATCTACAGTTTGACGTGGGACGAACCTGAAATTTAAAAAGTTCAAACTTGTCAAACCATCACAGGCTGTAAATCGTCCTAATCAAACCGAATAATAAACCTGATCTGATTGTAACCGGATGCTGTGTTAGATCAGATACAGTTTATTTGAAACGGCTGCTGCCTCCAGTAAGACACAGAAAACCTTTTTATTCTCTCATCGACTCGTTAACGTCATCGTTTTCATGTTTCAGGAGCTGTTCGTTCCTCAGAAAGGGAATAAAGTCGCGTGGTACAGCTGTGGGCCGACGGTGTATGATGCCTCACACATGGGACATGCCAGGTAAACTGATCACAAAGTACTCGAGATCATTGATGGTCATGGATTAATCTGCCTAATCGGTCTATAAAATGCCTCATCACAGTTTCCCAGAGCCCAAAGTGACGTCTTCAAACTTTGTCTTTTTTTGCAAAACCCAAAGACTCTTCACTTACTGTCAGAAAGGACAAAGAAAAGCAGCAAATACTCACTTTTAAGAAGCTGGAGCCAGAAAGTGTTGGAATGACTGAAACGATGAATCCATTATCAAAATAATTGGCAATTAATTATCTTTTCTTTTGATCGACTGATTGCTGAAGTTCTGTTACAACAAGATTCTGTTTTCTAATCTGTCTTTGTACAGATCCTACATATCTTTTGATATTCTGCGACGGATAATAAGAGACTACTTCAAGTACGATGTCTTCTACTGCATGAACATCACAGACATCGATGACAAAGTAAGTATGATCTATAATATATAATAGTTTTAGGAGCACAGCAAAGTTTCCTGGCATCAAACATTTGAATTAGTTTGTAGTCTTTAGTGAAACTGGATCTGCTGCACAGACATCACCAGAGGATGATGTAGGTGGTTAGAACATTTATATTAAGTTGTATTTATTATGTATGATTTTAAGTAAACGGCTGCCTGTCCACTACTGCAGTTTCAACCAGACATCATGTCTCCATTAGTTTGGGCTTTATGTTGGTGTTTCTGCCTTTCAGATCATTAAAAGGGCTCGGCAGAACTTCCTGGTGGACCAGTACAAGGAGAAGCTGCCACAAGCTGCTCAAATACTGCAGGACGTCCTGAGTGCCAGAGGGGTGAGACCAAACTCTCTGTTAGTCATTCTGAGAAGAGCTTCTTTATCGACGTGAAGCTGCTGACAGAGGACAAATGTCTTATCTGTCAAACTTAAAGGTCAAATCCTCGCACACGTGTGTGTTACACTCAAATCACTATTATTCATCTGAATACACTTTTGTTTCACTTGAACATTAAGTGGCATTCTCTCTCTCCCAGATTGTTATTGTTAACTGTTAAATAAAAAGGGAACTGAGCTTAATAATAACAAGGCCACCAAACCTTGCATTGTTCAGCTTTGTTGCTGTTCAGGAAATGTGGTTACACCCGTCTATCCTGCCGCTAGACTGAGCTGTGCTGATGTTTGCATGGTGCAGCCAAGTGTTTGGGAAGCACTCGTGAACTACAAATAGCTGTGTGTTTTTCAGACACTATGAAACCAACGCTGAGCATTTGCACCTTCTGATGAAGTTCGGCTGCAGAAGCCTACACTCATAAAAACGACGATGATGCAGTTTATTGTGCATCTCTGCTTAAAACCAACATTACATGAAGGTTTCTGTCTGTTCACTTAAATCCCCGTGTGTGCATCTTGTTTTCAGCCCTTCCAGGCCCACTTGGCTTCGACGACGGACCCAGATAAGAAGCAGATGCTGGAGAGGCTGGACGCTGCCGTTGCAGACGCTCTGCAGCCCCTGCAGGCAGCGATGGAGAGCGAAGCAGCAGCCGGGGTGGTGCAGCCTCTGGCCCAGGTGAGTCACTGAGGATCCACATCTGAAGAGTTACAGTATGTCCCCTCCCTCTGAAAAGATGGATAATACTAATCACCTTTTTGTGATTCTCATCTTTACACCTTGTAGACTCGGATTAAAGGAATAGTCAGGTTAGACAGTCATAGTTAAATTCAATGTGAAGCTGTCACCAGCAGCCAGCTAACGTAGCTTAGCACAAAGACCAGAAACCGTATCACTGTTTGCTTGATCTGTACAGAAACCACTAGAAGGGTCGCTAGGCAACCAGCAGTGACTCCAGAAAGCTACTGGCCCAGACATGAAAACAGACAGACAAGAAAGCGAATATTATTATATTTCCTAAAATGTGGAACTTTTCCTTGAAAGAGATGGATTTGATCTACAATTCAAGGGTTTCTGAAAAGAGTCCATGACTTGTACAAACCATAAAATAATAAACAAAGTAAATGATCATATATTGAGTAAATTAATTTCTCTTGTGTATCAGTTTAACAGTATGGAAGCCCACTGTTACAATGTGAAAAATTTATTTTAACAAGATGTTTTTCAGGTTATTACGGCATACATTATTATGATAAATAGCATATTGTTAAAATAAAGGTTTCTTGCTGTAACATGAGTTTGTATGTTGTAATAAATAAGGTGAAAAACATCAAATGTTTTATGTTCTAACATGAAACTCATCCGTATGTTTTATTCTGGCGAGTAAAACCGATTATTTAACCTGTGTTTAATTCATACCAGGAACAGAACTGCTTTTCACAGAGAACGAAATTAAGTATTTAATATTCAGTTTATTTGGAATAAACAGAAGTGCTGCGTAGCTACGTGAACAGCATTAGAAGAACAATTATTGGGTTTTGTATTTGGACTGGAATAAAATATTTTCAGCCTCATGTTTTTTATATCTCCTCTGTCAGTTTGAATCCGCTAACGTGGCATGAAGGCAATGACTTGGAAAAGTAAACAATATAGTGTGTACTGATGGATAAATGAATATGTTATTTTAAAGGAATGCTGGTTTCCAGTCTTCATGTTGTCTTTCTGTCTTTCTGTCTTCCAAGGTGCTGCTGGAGACCTCCAAGGACTTGCTGGCTGATTGGCTGGACAAACAGTTTGGGAGTCAAGTCACAGAGAATTCAATCTTCTCCATTCTCCCTAAATATTGGGAGGGAGAGTACCACAAAGACATGGAGGCCCTGAACGTAAGTCGAAGGTCTGAGGTCCTGGTCAGACAGAACAACACAAGCAGCTTTATTTGTTCTGGCAGCTGCTGTGCAGCGATACTGTAGTTTCATCCTTCCATTGGAATACATAGACTTCAAAAGTGTTTGTCGAAAGTCATCTCCATGTGAAGTAATCCCTCCCTAATATGTGTCAGTGTATATTATACTACGTTCCTTATAAACTGGTGTTTGTTTGTCAGGTACAGTAGATGGAGTAAAGTAACCATTAGAGTCTGGTCCGAGCTGATGTTTAACATGTTGAAATTCAGTGTTATGCACAATATAGCCAGAAGTATGTGGACACCATTGTCTTTAGTTTCACTGGAGGAAAATGTTAATGCTACAACATACAGTCATATTTTAGACAGTAATGGCCGTGGATTGTATATCGTGTTATTGTTGTTGTTGCGTTTTTGGCCACCAGGTTCTTCCTCCAGACGTCCTCACTCGGGTCAGTGAGTACGTCCCAGAGATTGTAGACTTCGTGAAGAAGGTCGTCTCGAATGGTTACGGGTGAGTACGAAGCCTCGTTCATATCACACCCACACTGTCGGGTTATAAAACAGCATATAGCCTGACTTATTGTCTTTACAGGTATGAATCAAACGGTTCGGTGTACTTCGACACCTTCAAGTTTGACGCCAGTCCGCAGCACTCGTACGCCAAACTGGTGCCGGAGGCGGTCGGGGATCAGAAAGCGTTGCAAGAGGGAGAAGGTACATCTCAACCTCCAGACCTGGTGGATGTATGTGTGGACGTTTTGTGTGATTTCTAGCAGCTTTTCAATCATTCCGGTGGCAAAAGATTTGGTTTGTAGAAAAATGAAACCATCCGTGTTCCATCTTCTTTAATATGTCCACTATAAGTCGCCACAGTCAGAAATGTTGAAATCACGCTGAAGATGGATTTCTCTTTGTGACGAACAGACTCAGTTACCATGGTCATGTTGGCCAGATTATCTCTCTGACCTCCTTTCTGTGTGTCGTCTGGCCCTGCAGGAGACCTGAGCATCTCTGCTGACAGATTAAGTGAGAAAAAGTCCCCCAATGACTTTGCCTTGTGGAAAACCTCCAAGCCCGGAGAGCCTTCATGGGACTCTCCATGGGGGAAGGTGAGAGTTCATTCTTACTATGACATCACACACAACTTCCACAACAGGGTGAGAGGCGAAGGTTCGTCCCAGAAAGAGGAACATGAGGAACATTTGGACGTGACTGGTGCAATATTGATTGTTATTCTTTTTTAAATCTTGTGACAGGGAAGGCCTGGCTGGCATATTGAATGTTCAGCCATGGCTGGCTCTATCTTGGGAGAGTCCATGGACATCCACGGTGGGGGGTTTGATCTCCGATTCCCCCATCATGACAACGAGTTGGCTCAGTCTGAGGTACAGCAAAGTCTTGCTTGTCTGTCAAGTACTTTAATTCACCCAGGTTTGAAACGCGGATGCAGCACACGCTATTCGTTATATATTACCTGGAAATGGCTTTAAATACATCACAGAGAAAGTAAAATACATTTTTGAGCTTTTTTTTTTTGTGGGGTTTTTTCCCCTCACAGGCTTTCTTTGAGAATGATTACTGGGTCAGATACTTCCTGCACACCGGGCACCTGACTATCGCAGGGTGCAAGATGTCCAAATCTCTCAAGAATTTCATCACTATTAAGGACGCCTTGGCAAAGAACACAGGTGACTCATCTGGTTCCGCTTGATGTCATAAATAATTATAGATAATTCATAGGACTGTGATAAAAGGTCCTCTGGTCCGAAAACACCTATTGACACCACGTCTCGCACCAAGTTCACATCAGTGTCTCACACAGCATCGAGATGATTAATGAGAGTCAAACGTTTTGTTCCTGCGTCACATGACTGAAGTAAAGCAGTAGAGGTTGTTGTAACTCTCCTCTTTCCTGCAGCCCGCCAGCTCCGTCTGGCCTTCTTGATGCATTCCTGGAAAGACACCCTGGACTACTCCCCCAACACGATGGAGTCAGCCGTCCAGTACGAGAAGTTCATGAATGTAGGTGACGACATGAGAAATGGGCCGTTCGCTTCACAGGTGGTATAAATCTTGAGTTTAAAAGAAAAAACGGTTACTAATCTGCTGTTTTGCCCTTTTCGTGTAACAGGAGTTCTTCCTGAATGTGAAGGACATCCTGCGCACTCCGACTGACATCACCGGCCGCTTTGAGAAGTGGGAGGCTGCAGAGGTGGAGCTTAACAACAGGTAAGAGAGTAAAGATGGGAGCGATGAATGAGACGATGATGAGCATCGCCCAGGTTACCTACCTACCTAAACCAGTGGGATGTTTCCTTTGGATTATTGCAGAAAATAAAGTCGTTTATGATGCTATTGTTCAGCAGGACAATCTTCACAGATGAACACCACTTTAAAATGCAATGAAGTAAAAAGCTACCTTTGGGCTATAAACCAACCAAACCACGGTCATGTGACTTCAGCGTCTCCACCACTGAGCTTCACACTCGCTGAACAGTCTGCAATATAAACCCAACGAGGCTGTGAAGGAGGAGTTTCTGTGTTCAGCGTGACAATGTTTAATGTCCCCGACAACCTCTGTCTCATTTAGCAACCGCCTTTTTTAAGACACGGAACAGCATCAAAATCCACGAGTGGGTATTTACTGACAGGTTTTATGCCACAGAACAACACATGAAAATCTCTCCAGCTTGTGTTCACCGCAGACCTTATTTCAGGAACCAAAAACTCAAACAAGAAGCCCACTGACTTCCAGGCGAGGGAACAGGAAGAGCTAACATGCTAACTCACTTCAGGGTTTTAGGATTCGTTCCTGCAGCTTTCTTTTAACTCCTGTAAGAAAAAAGCAGGAAAAGACATTTGAAGCGGTTAAAATGACAAGTTCAAAGCCAAATGGCTGCTTCTTGTGTTGTCCAGTTTCTACGACAGGAAGTCCGCCGTCCACGCGGCTCTGTGTGACAATGTAGATACTCGCACCACCATGGAGGACATGAGAGTACTGGTCAACCAGAGCAACAGCTACATCGCCAGCAGGAAGAGCGCCAAGCTGCGGCCCAACCGCATGCTGCTGGGGAGCATCGCCGCGTATCTCAGCAACATGCTAAAGGTGAGCGTGACCTTTACAGCCAGTCGTATGTTTCCGTGCACAATACTGGCGACAATTAAAGAGCAACTTTACATTAAGTCTGGTGTGAAGGAAAAGCACAGTTACACTGACCTCAGGTCTCTGGCGTACTGGCTGGCCTCCATGTTGCTTGTTACTTAGCGGCAGCACTCGTCCTGCTGCACCAGAAGGCTCTGAGGGTGTTAAATGTAGTGCAAACACCAGCAGCAATTATTGAATCTAGAAATGGGTCCATTAATGGAAGGGTAGAAATATATTCTATTTCTAAAGTATAACATGTCTGTATGCAGCTATCAGCCAAACTTTGATTTTATGTTTTAACTGGGTGCAAACTGAACTCTTGGAAGACCTGCCTTCTCCTCTCTCTCCTCTGTGTCGCTGCTGTTACCCTTCTTCCTGTAACTCGCCTCCTATCACTCCTGATGCCAGGTCAAAGTGGCCTGGCTCGCTTTCTCCACCACATTCCTTTACCCTCTTTCCAACCATTCTCTACGGACGTCAGGGAACATTTGGTCAAAACAATAACTGCTTCCTCTCAGGGAAGTGGGAATAACAAGCTGTCAACTTTCCCCACGTACACATATTATGTAACAATCCCCTTCTTTCCTGGCCTGTTATACAGACTCTCAGTACGTGACTATATGCAACGTATAAAACAGTCCATGAACACAACTGGACACATAAAACATAACAGAGAAAACATCCCCATAAATGCCCTGTATGGTTAATCATAAACATGTATAGACCTGATAAGCTGTAGAAAAGGTTCCACAGCCTCACAAGCCGACTGTGTGACTGTGGATTAATTTGTTCCTGCTGACCTGAGCCTTAAATCAGTGGCTTATTATATCATATTTCCTGACTTGGAACTATGATGTGTCGTACTGCATGATATAAATTTTCCATTAAAGCCACTGACGTGTTGTCATTTAGATATTTGGTGCCATTGAAGAATCGGAGTCCATCGGGTTCCCAGTGGGAGGACAAAGTCAGAACACCGACGTGAGTAAAGAGACCCTTTTGTGGGTTGTCACTGCTCACCTCGTGTCAGACACTAACATCCCATATTAAGTCAGTGTAGCAGGCAATGCTTTGGCTCCGTTTGTTCGAGCAAACAAAAACCCAGACGTCCTGTCTTCTACGGCGTCTTTTTTTATTTAAAAAGATCATGTTTCATCCAAACAAATTTCCCTAAAAACAGACACCAAGTAGTTCATGCTCAGGTTTACATTGTCAAGCTGACATTTCTGCTGCTGTGTCTGCCAGCTGGAGGGCACAGTGATGCCGTACCTCGCGGCGCTGTCAGATTTCAGAGAAGGCGTCCGAAAAATTGCCCGAGAGCAAAAAGGTAAGAACTTTTTTATTTATTTGAGTGTCTAAAAGTCTGTTCTCCTTTTTTATATCTGCTTAAAATACCACGCTAGTGTTGAACGAGAGAAGGTGTAATATTGCATTATATTGTAAGTTTTGAATCTCGTCTAGTGACGGAGCTGCTGCAGCTGTGTGATGTCATCCGTGATGATACGTTACCGGAGCTCGGCGTCCGACTGGAAGATCACGAAGGTAACGGAGCCAACAACTTCAACACTCTGCCCTTCAAAACAAAACGTTAGCACGCATCTTTGAGGAAAAGAATCTGTTACAGCTTCGTTTTCATGCACATCACTTCAGTATCTGGTACGAGTGGGACATTTTGTTAAAATAAAAGCTCCAAGGCATCCATGAAGTGATCTGAAAAGGCTCCAAAACTAGCATCGCCGCAGTAACGCACCGTCTTTTTGTATGACTCCCTGTGTTACAGGCCTGCCCACGGTGGTGAAACTGGTGGACAAGGAGACATTACTGAAGGAGCGAGAGGAGAAGAAGAAGGTGAGGGAGGGAGGAGAGGAAATACCTATTTTAATTAACGACATAATCACACCGGCACTACAAAGCTGTTAATCAGAGTGTGTTTCCTGTTTGGAGCCGTAAGCCTGCGAGCATTTCCTCCGATTTAATAGGTGAGAACAGTCCAGGTCTGAAAAACAGGAGAGTTTACATCCAATAGCCAAAAGTATCCATCCAAAAGAAAATTCACAATTCAATTCAATTCACTTTTATTTATTTTATTTATATAGCGCTATATCATAACAAAGTTATCTCATAGCACTTGTTAATATAAAGCAAGTCCAAGCCAACTCTATATGTACAGACCCAACAATTCCACCATGAGCAGCACCAGGAGACAGTGGCATGGAAATCATTTGAGCCTTCCTGTGGTCAGACCTGAAGACCAGAAGGGAAACATCAGAAGTCCCATCCCAACGTCTGAACTTCATTTTTAATGTCTAATATACAGGTGGTCTGTTGTTGTTTTCTTCCTTCACAGATGGAAGAAGAAAAGAAGAAGAAGAAGGAAGAGGCTGCCAGGAAGAAAGAAGAACAAGAGGTGACTCCAGTTCCATGTGGAGAACTTTAATCCTGTCGTAGTGGTGGCGTTCACGACTCTGTTCTGTGCCGTTCACGACTCTGTTCTGTGGCTCTTTTCAGGTGGCTAAACTTGCGAAGATGAAGGTCCCTCCATGTGAGATGTTTCAAACAGAATCTGACAAATATTCCAGATTTGATGAAACGGTAAAGTCCCTCCCGTACTTTCAAAGAAATATTGAAATATTTAGGATGTGGCATCTCGTTGCGCTCTCTTCTGCACTGGAGGATTAGCTCCACCAGCTGTTTGTCGCGATGAACCAACTCCCAATATTCACATAATAACAGATGGAAACAGACATTAGTTTGGGTTTTCTTTTGCTGATTATTCTGGAAATTTTAATTTGCGCCTCATTAGCTGAGTTTACATGGACGCTAATATTCCACCAATAATGGGAGTAACAGCACAAGCAGAATAAAAATGCCTCATCAATCAGAAGAGACTGACTGACTCATCAGAAGGGAAATATTGGTGCCTTAATAACATGTTGGCTCCACGTGGGGGAACAGCAGGTGGCGTGAACGAGTCTCAGACTTTCTGTTATATTTCCTGCAGATTAGACTCGTCACATTCTGATTAAATGCTTTGGGGCATTTAAACTGGCATGTTATCGATCACTTTATGACACACTCTCATGAACAGCTGGAACCTCTAATCAGAATGATTTCAGTCGGGTTGAAGAGATGCTGTGTGTGTAGCCGCAGCTGTCCTGAGCTTCTGTGTTGTTGCCGTCTGCAGGGTTTCCCCACTCACGATGCTGAAGGGAAGGAGCTGAGCAAAGGACAAGTCAAGAAGCTGCGCAAACTCTACGAGGCGCAGGAGAAGCTACACAACGACTTTCTCCAGATGAACCGGAATGGCAACTGATTCTGATTCTCTGCTCTGCAGAATAAATGTTAATGCCGGAGAGTCCAGGTCATCGTTTGTCTCCTGTTTATCTGCAAAAAACTCAATGACCTTTTTTTTTTTTTTTTTCTTCTTCTCTCTGAATTTCAGAATGACGGTTAAAATTGGTAGGTCATAACCAAAGGAAAGGAAAGGAAACGGGAGAGAAGCCTCCTGGCTGTGTTTGCGTCTCCACAGCAGCAACAACAGGCGGCGGTGTAGCAGCGTTACACAGTGACTCTGTTAGCGCTCTGCTAGCAGCGTCTCCAAATGTTTCCTAAATGAATGACGCTTTTGACTGAAACTGTAACACTGCCCGTCACTTAAAGGATCCAATAGATTTTTTTCCTTTTTGAGTTTTAAAATGAACCACAATTTAGGAGCATGTATGGAATTTATTCAGGTTTAAGTTTCCACCTGCCTGTATCGATATGTAGACATCAGAACTGGCTGAAGGCACTGGGGCTGCAACCAATGATTATTTTCATTATCGTTTAATCTGTCGATTATTTTATCAATTCATTGTTTCGTGTCTGTAAAGCGTCTAAGAAACTGGTGAAAACTGCACATTTCCCACAGCCCGATGAGATGTATTCAAATGGCTTCTTCTATTCAACCAACAGTCCAAAAGCCAAAGATACTCAGCTCAAGTTCTCACATGTGAGCAGCTGGAAACAGCAGTTTGGCAATACCAAAATAGTTGCTGTAGATTAGCAGCAGATTATATTCTTTGTCCATCGATTTATGTGACTAATTGTTGCAGCTCTAGAAGGCGCCTTTGAATAGAAATCAGTAACGGACCAATTCTGGTTTTACTCCTCCACTTCCACCCATTGGGCAGGTGGCATTTTATACAACCGTTAAATTAACAACTTTATTAAAAAATAAAGTTAACATGAACGTTTGTTATAAAAGTCAGTTTGGTTAACATGTCGATTTCACTGAGACTTCTGCAAAATGCAGATTGATGTCGGCTGATATGGGTAGAAAAATACCGGACGTTGGTTTTAATTTCCCAAAATCTGGTCCAATCCACAAACAGGAGTATAATGCAGGCAGATCGTACCATTTTGTAGATTTCTGTAGGAGGTGGGCGGCGTGTCACAGGCTTCACACTCAACAAATACTGAGAACGCTGCCTTTAAAAATCTTCTGCTTCGTTCCACTGATATCAGCTACTGTATGAAAGATTCTCTGTGCTCTTTCCTCATTTCAGTTAAATATCTGGCAAGTTCACTGGATGTTTATATTCTTAAAGGATAATGAGGCTGCAGCTATATTTTTATTGGTGTCATCAAATCCCATGAAAGGAGCAAAACCAGCAATGCGTTAGTCCGTCTCTCACTTCCTGTCTGTGGCTCTCGACTCCCAAGTAAATCTTTAAAAACGGATCACAAACATGCAGATTCATTTTTAAAACGGCTCAGTGGTTTTCTGAAACAGCAGCTCGCTGTAGATTCCATCAAACAAACAGGAGGAAGTGGTGCATTTGTTTGGGACTATTTTCAGTGGTGGATTAATCCACATTTAGGCAATTCTTGTTTGTAGGGTCACTTCATTGTTGCTTTTGGGATTTTCATGGGATTTGTTGGCAACAAGAAAAACACTTAACATCACCAGACTCGTCCTTTTAAATCTGCGCAGCTGCTAAAATGTAACTGTCAGTGTGGCTGAACCCACACGAAGAGGAGCTTTTTATTAGTATTCAACCGTCCATTTGGGTTGTGTGTTTTTGTACCATTTGTGTTTCCAGAAGATGCTCAAATAAATTTAATAAAGAAGGCAGTAAGGGCTGCTGATTTCCTTTCAAGAAATTAAACTGCTCATCCCTTTTGGACTCTTTTGGATCTTATCCTAAACTATTTATTGGCCGGATAACGTCATCATTGAAATTACATTGTTTTTCTGGTTGAAAAGGGAACATGAGGCGAGATAAATGCATGGATACGTGTTTATCACTCGAAAACAGCACATTCAGACTGGGACGGAATGATGACATTACAGACGGTCTTATTTTGAAATTCTGTCTTCCAGATGGAAGGTACGGATTCATTCTGATGCAGCCATTTAGTGAATTTGCTGCACAATCTCCATAAAGGCTTAAACAGGAGGGTTCCCCTTTAAGTCGAGAGCAAACAGCGAGCTGTGTGTTCAGCGTCTGGTTAATGGACAACGTAGACGTGCAGGTCTGATATTTCCTAAAGTCCATGTGAGGAGGTTTAACCTCCCTCGCTGTTAGTTAAAGCCTTTTTGTTAATACGACGTTTCTTTCCGGCATAGTTCTACATCAAATGACGACCCAGAGAGATACTCGTGGGGTCCTTTGTTCTGCTTCCTTGTGAGGAGGCCATCTTGTGCAGCTGCTTAAAGAGGAAACGCGCCTCAACAGTGGCCTTTTTATCTTGGTGGCAGTAGGCGGGTTCTCTGTTTTGATTGGCACAGGAAGGATGATGTCATACCAGCCAATTAGGCTAAATACTGATTAATGTACATATAGTCTGGGTTTCTGAAGGTACAATACTCGTCTTAATCTGTTGAAGACGATATTGAGGCCCTGTTGGTATGAACAAGTGACAATGTGGACTAACTTTGTCAACGCTCCGCTCCAGAGGTCTGCCCTGATAGGCCAGTTTGAACAGGGGAGGCGGGCTCTCTGGCTTTATATGTGTGGGACAGGAGAGACTGGGGGAGGGCGCCCCCTTGATGAGGAGCAGCGCCTCAATTGTTTGAGAGCTGTGGTATTTGGTTGTTTGTCGACTGAAAAGTTTGTCCACTTTTTCCTGCACTCCTTCGTGCCAGCGTGATGTTTGGGCTTCCATACGCCACCCTACCCCTCCGTAACACAGCGTTCTGTATGTTGGCAGTCAGTGTTGCAGTTTAAAACAGAGCCCGTCTTAGATGTTCTTATGAAATAAAGCGCCAAAGTTCATGTCGCAACCTCAGCTGAGAGCTCCTAAAATATTGCGTGGCTTAATAAGACTGTGGATACAACAATGTAGAATTTTGACTAGACTTCCTCCAAAAACATGATCATTTTGAGCTCTTGAAATTCACCCATTAAGAAATTTAATATTACTGAAACGACCTTGAGACACTGTTGTCCGGCCTGTAGGCTCCTGTGAAGTTTTACCTTGGTTCTATTAATGGCGTCTGCAGGCAGTGTGCTGATGCTCAGTGTTTATGAAGCACAGAGGAACCTGGTATCCAGGATCAGACCTGCTCATATTGGATGCCAAATCCTGGTAACCTGTTTTTGTTAAAAAGGAGGAACATAGTACCTTTACTCACCCAGAGGATTAGTCTATCTCTGTCTCACTGAAAACACATCAGATCTCAATGGGGGGAAAAATCCTGCTGGATATCTATACTGATATGGACTCTGGGTAATGTGTTAGGAACGACAGGATGCCACATCGTTTGATGGAAATTGAAATGATCAACCTACAGAGGCTGAATTCAAAGACACCCCGAAAAAGGAGGACCAGGATGAACCCTGCCAGAGCCCTACAACATGACCTCCAGCAGGACACTGGTGTGAATGTCTCTGATCAAACAATCAGAAACAGACTTCATGAGGGAGGCCTGAGGGCCCCACGTCCTCTGGTGGGCCCTGTGCTCACTGCCCGGCACCGTGGAGCTCGATGACATTTGCCACAGAACAGCAGAACTGGCAGGTCCACCACTGGAGCCCTGTGCTTTTCAGATGAGAGCAGCTTCACCCTGAGCACATGTGACAGACCTGAACGGGTCTGGAGAAGCTGTGGAGAACGTTATGCTGCCTGTAACATCGTTCAGCAGGACACTTTGGTGGGTCAGTGATGGTCTGGGGAGGGTGTCTTTGAATTCAGCCTCTGTAGGTTGATAATATTCATTTCCATCAAGCGATGTGGCATCCTTTCATTCCCAACACATTTCCCAGTCCATAGCTGTATAGATATCCAGCAGGATGTTCTTTCCCATTGAGATCTGATGTTTTCAAAGTGTTCCTTTAATTTTTTTGAGCAGTGTATATATATCAGATTTGGAAATTACTACATTAAATCGGTAAATGTTATGCAAGATCTTAAAATTCTCTGATGTTGTCCGAAATACAGAATTGAACCATTTCCCTACGCCAATTTATATAGTACGGAAGGTTATATACATTTACATTTATAGGTTTTACATGTTAATTTTATCCCACCAACCGTTAAACAAGGTATTTTGAACATTTACATTTTGATAGCCTAAGTGCCATTTCATTAACTCAGTTATACCTGTGGGAATATCCTTTATTACAAAAGCTAATTCTTTGTATTTGCCCGTAAAGGATTTAGCTCTTAGGAAGTTTAGGAAGAACTGAGATTGCCTTTACCATCAAACAAGCTGTAACAAAGATTATGCCCAGCTGCCTTTATATATACATATACAGTATATACAGTCAATATGACCGATGATAAAGACAGAGGGGGACCCAGTGTAACGAGGCTAAAGATGGTGTCATGTGGTTGTTCCTGGTTAGAAAGCTGCCAGCTGGGATGATGAGAGCCTGAACAGTTTTAGAGGTATTTTTCTTATGATGTACTGGAACCCACTGACAAGGAGTTCTGTTTTACTAAAGAGGAACTCTGTACACATCCTGTTTCCTACATCCCATAAATAGGTAATGAGGTAGAAGACAGGGAGAAACAACTGAGTGTACTATATACGTTTAAGGTATAATTTAAGATAATTAACAGTGTGTATGAGTGGATATTGTGATCATTTCTGTTACAGTATCATTACTGTTGCTGCATTTGACTTTCACTAGAGGTCAGTACAGGACTGTCTCTGTGCTAATGGACAACAGCAGGTATGTCTTCAGCTGGGTTCAGCCTGCGGAAGACCAGCGGAATTAATGATTTAGTATCATTCTACAAGTACAAGGGAGGGTTGTGTTTGTGTTAGTAGGGCTGCCAACAGGATTCAGGATCAGCTTCAGTTCATTTCATCCAAACAGGATAAAGTATTAGTGTAAATCATGTTCTTCAAGAACACGCAAAGGAAACGTAGCTCTACCATTCTTTCCGTTTAGATTTTGCCTCGGACACACCGCTGTCTGCAAAGGTTCAGTGTGGTGTCAGAAAGAACCCTGGCTATGTTGACTTTTAACAGAATATGAATAATTACTGACGGTGTGAGAGGATCCAAAGCTGCATAAGTGAAAATAATATAGCTTTGGGTAAACGAAGCCAGTGTGTTCCAGGGGAGATGCTGATGCAAACATGGCCAAACAAAAGCTTTGCTTTCAAAGAACATTAACGGGTGCCTTAGGACCTAAAGTGAAGAGGCTACATTCCACCTGTGTTTCTGATTTTAGGATATTTTTTCTTCTACTAAATGTAGATATATAGTACAATGAGCTGCACCTGTAAGGGTCGGACAACTTACACCTTCTAATTACTTCAAGAAATCCAGTGACCTCACATCAGACCAAGATCCACAGATCCACCCAACTTCAACCTGAGCAGAGGTCTACTCAGCCGAAAAAGCTTGAAACACCTGTGGGGGTGCAGGGCCTCTAAAAAAGTAGGAGTTTCAAAAGTATAATAAAAGGAATGAAAAGACACGAGTAACTATATTTATGCCTCATTACACAAAATGAATAAACTCTGACTTCGAAATTATACCAGTTTTACTGTAGAGTAAGTAAAACATCAAAGTTCAAAATTAGAAACTCAAGACTTGAAAATGTCAGCAGCACGACTTCTTATCCCCTGATTAAAAGAGCTTTATAAAACATTTCATAATTCTTCCCTTTTCCATCCGCTGTCGGTGGTGCTGGTCTGTACAGGGATCTCTGCGTTGTAGCTCAAGAAGGAAGTTAATCATCCTCAGAAACGTCTATGTGACCTCCCAAAGGCAACGACAGGAACAGATGTGCGTCCTTAAATTAGCCACCGTTCCTCTTTATTTCGGACTGTTTATTACAGCTCAATCAGCACAGCCTTTCCTTCTGATTTTGACATTAAAATGTCATCCAGACTGTCCTCATGCGGCTCACCGCAGACTGCCACACTGATGAATATGCTGCAGTGGACTCTTATAAAACGCTGAGCTGGGTACTCAGTTACTATAACGAGACTTATTCTTGTATCTTCCTGTGATGGCCGTCATCAGAATATCTGACCTCTGTCTCCAGATATCTGTTGTATCACGATGAGTATTAACATGCAGGTTCAGTCTCTGAGGGGGATCCTGCAGGATGCTGGATCCACTTTGATGACTTTAACCTACAGGATGCGATCACTGCTGGACTTACTACTGTAGCAGATGCTGCCTGGCTCAGCATCCTCCTTCAGAGGGGCCCGGCAGATGGCTTCCCCAGCCTCGCTGTTGCTTCTGCGGGGGGGTTCCCAGAGCCCTTCAGCTAAAGGGGCATGGACACTCTTAGTCAGCATCCTCTGTGGATGAAGAAAACACCTGGATTCAAGGCAGTCTAAACAAACTCTGTGCCTGGTGTTGAAAAGACGGGACCAGGTCCTCTTGGCTCTGCTGCAGGTGGCGAAGTTGTGTGTGTGTTGTGGAATGTATGTGACGGTGGCTGTTTCACTGGGTTTGACTTTTAACACAACATTAAATATTATACAGCAAGTCAGGATTGACAGGAGCTGGCCATATAGTTCTAAACTATACTATCTGAGAATATACATGAAAAAGCACGAATCAAGACTCGAAAAACCGCAGCGACATACGACAGAATAAAGTATAGTGGAAAATACACACCATCGTGTTTGGCCACTCGGAGGCCCCTGCCAGCCTGCTTCTGTGTACTGGTTTTCATGGTTTGCAATTTTAATTTTGAAATGCAAAAAGAAAACCAGCACTTCTAAAGGAGGGGAAAGAAATGCAGCCTGTTTCCAAACTCACAACTCCCCCAAATGTCATTAGATATGTAACACGAGACATAACAAATAAACTGACGATAGTTTACAATAAGAACAAATGTAAGTTGGAATGTTGTATCGCACTCAGAGTGTGTGTGTGTGTGTGTGTGTGTGCCTCCTCACGTTCCTTTGACAGGAACTCTGACATGTATTGATATTATTTTGCTATTTCATTTGCAGGTCTACACCATATAAAGGGTCAGTCTAGACCTGCTCTATATGAAGAAGTGCCCGGATATGGCACTATACAAATACATCTGAATTGAACTGAATATACAGTACATAGGTACATTATGTATGTGTGTTGTCATAATAACCTGTGTAATACTGCCTATCAGGTAGTGGGAGGGAATGATGTCCTGTTTACTCTCAGGATATATGAGCTGTTTGGTATCTTTCAGTAAGTGAGGAAGCTAAGCTTTTAAACCCTGGAGCATGACACATGTGCTAACTTCATTCATTCTGTAGAAAAAGACACTGGAACGACGAGACAGACGACTCAAGCCGAGTCGCCATGTTGGACCTGAGCTCCACACGAGAACGGACACTGTGTCTCCCTCCTCCTGCTCCTGAACCACCAGGTGAAACTCTACTTCTCCTGTGACGTCGGGGTTGAAGCTACAGATTATTAAGCAGAAGTAGGATCGCCCATCTCCATAGAAATGATATTGGTATTTCACTTGTGCTTCCCAGCAGCAACCTCTCAGCTGCTGAAAGGTGCTTTAAGGTGATTTCACCGGTTAAGTTAATGATAACGTCTCCTGTGCTTCCATCTTTCCAAGATATCCCTCACTGCATATCTGGTATAAGATGGTCCTCATTGTTCATCACTGTATTCACTGCGTTTATTCACACATATACTCATTTGTTTAGTAATTGTTAGTTGTGTGTGTGTAGTTTTTAGTTTATGAAGAATTACAGTTGCTGTACACAGACAATAATTTAATAAAAACCTCCATAATTCAGACCGAATTATTGAATTTGTCATTTTTCCATTTATTAGTATAAATTTAGATTTATTTATGAAAGTCCAAAGTCGACTACTCAATAGTTTCTACCAATGAATGTGTTTGCGGTGCATTTTATTGGTGAGCCCCTTTCAGGCTTATTAATTATCTTTACATATGTTTGGTGCTGCCTTTATGAAGCTGTATTAATGCTACTGCTCCATGTTATTATATGGGCCATTTGGGCATCTAGCCAATCATTTATCATGAAGCTAACCCCGTCCCTTATGATAGGTTTAGCTCGTATCCAAGCAACAGGCACATCATGCGTGAAGACGATCAGAGCAACATCCAGGTCGTCTTGTTCTCCTGACAGTTCATGGGGATATTTTCTCTGCTGTTACAGTAGAGGATATGTTTTTCATTTAATGTTTCAGATTGTTGCTCTACACGCTAATGTCTGCTGACCTCTGAAAGCAGATAAAACAACCTTTAAGATGAAGAATAATGACTGTTTCACACCCCTTAAACCAAATATCATTCAGCATTGTGGTATCATAAAGAACAGAAGAGAAAGGATTCCTTCAAAGTGGAAGGAAGGAATCCATCTAATCTGTTTTCACTTTGTACTGAACAAATTCATGATCATTCAAGAAGATGGTGGAACATCTTGAGATGGTTCTGAAGGCCTCAGGATGCAGCCTGGCTCCTCCCCCAGCGATCCAGGCATCCTGGAGAAGCTGAGAAAGGTTCAGCTTTATACAAACTTCATTTAGTACTTCAAACAAATGTGGGAGCAGCTGATTGCATCGGCAAATGGCTTCCCCATTCAATATGATATAACTTTAATGACCTTGATTTGGAGGGTTAAATGGCACAGAGAAGCGTTTACATTCGACTGTTACACTCAGGTTGTTCTTTAAAGCTCTGGTGCTTCAGCAGTAAATCCAGAGCCATGTAGAGAGAGAGAGAGTCCCGTCAACAGAAGTTCAAGATGCGTGATGGTCACGTGATTCACGTAGACTTCAGATAGTTCTCTCTACATGGCTCTGGATTTACAGAACTGAGTGGAGCAACTGTAGAGACGGAGTAGCTACAGCAACTAGGAGTCTGGAAGAAAATCTTTAGA
>JAVQJF010030631.1:0-13042 GCA_036023855.1 Gadopsis marmoratus | reverse complement strand
GAGGCAGGAGGTGAGGCAGAGGAGGAGGTGAGGCAGAGTGGGAGGTGAGGCAGGAGGTGAGGCAGAGGAGGAGGTGAGGCAGAGGAGGAGGTGAGGCAGAGGAGGAGGCGAGGCAGGAGGTGAGGCAGAGGAGGAGGCGAGGCAGGAGGTGAGGCAGAGGAGGAGGTGAGGCAGGAGGTGAGGCAGAGCAGGAGGTGAGGTTCATCTTCCTGGGCAGGACTGCCGACAGCCTCCTGCTGAACGCTGGCAGCAGGAGCTGCTGCCGACAGAAAAAGACTCACTCGCAGTTAAAAGCGATCGATGGATCAAAGTGACTGAAAGTGAAATGATTATTACTTTGATTAGTTTCTCCACTAAGTTCCCCAGAGCTCAAAGTGACACCTGACTCGCCGTCCACTCATTCATTCATTTCATTAATTGTATGGTTTTCTCTTTAATCATTATTAGCTGACACTGGCAGTATTGTCCTGTTACATTCATACCAATAAAGCATATTGAAGCAGCAAGTTCTCACATTTGAGAAGCTGGAGCTGCAGACGATGAATCGGTTATCAAACTAGCTGATTGACTTATTAAGTTATTGACTAATTAGCTGAAACTGAAACTACTACTAAGTTAGAATCATTACGTTTAAAGTTTAAACAGGAAATTGGCATATTGATCATTATGTGTAGGTGTGGATGGTTAAAATGTCACTATTCAAAGGTACACGTTGATTTTTTGCTGTTCCTCGTTTAGAATCAAAAGTGGAGAAACATGATGACGGAGCTCCCGTCACATATTCATTTAAATTTTCTTTGCATACAAACACAACATTTATCACCTTTTAACATTATGGAAAACCTATTTATTCAGCAACATTAACCTTCATTCAGAGTCGTGTTTGTGTCCCCTGATGAGTCCAGGACTCTGTCAGCTCTGTGTTTGGTCTCCACCAGGAAACATCTGGCTCTGCAGCTGCCAGACGCTCTGCTGTGCTCAGCAGCTGACAGCTAACTGAGTCTGCTGCTGAGCAGGTGGAGGACTGTGGTGGGAATTAGCACCAGCCAAAGTCTGGTAAAATATCAAAGTGGACAGAATGATTTACTATTGAGTGGCTGGTGATCTGCCAAAGGCTGGTAGATGTTTTAACGTGGAAACAGCTTCCTGCTGCGGTTGGAAACCTGGTTGTTGAGACTGAATTTAAAAAGCAAATGTGCCGTAAAACCAAACACTGAGCTAAAAGGTGCCTCGATGAGCTGAGGGAAACGTGTAAAGGTAGCTTGGACAACGACAGCAGCCGAGTCGGAAGAATATTCCTGAAGTTCATTTATCATCAGAGGAAGCAAATATCTAATTAGACAGGAGCCTCACCCGGCTTCTTGTGGCTCTTTTCAAACTCAGACAAGATGATTGGCTGCTGCTGTATAACATCAGATATTTCATGTGCTTTGCCTCCATCCCAGAGGTCACTGTGAGACGCCACCACTTCCTGCTGATATGCAATTATGCCACACAAGTGGTTAAACGTCTGCAACATTACTGATGTTTACAGCTGCTGTGCTCTGTCGGAGGGTTGTCTAATTGCATAATTACAGCTTTGGAATGAATGTGGTCATTACTTTGTAGGAAATGACACAACGCTGGGCGTTTCCTCCATCACACTGCTAACTGTTCTTCACAAACAGACGACTATTAGCAACAACTCAGAGTGAAACAGTTTCAGAAGAAGAAACAGATTCAGTAAGAGTGAGCAGGAAACACTCATTAAAGTTGTAGTATAGACTGATTCTAATTATCTCCAGAAACAGCGATCAGACCTGGAGCTGTCCACGGTCCTGAAACACAACCCTGACAGATTCACTGAAGCCTCAAAGGGTTACGTTTTCCCAGGCTACTCTCTATACTATCGCTGTCTCTCTATATATAAATACACATACAGTATATATACAGTATAGATATATATTTACATCTTCTCTCCTGATTGTAGGCCTCTGTGTATCCTTGGTTATCCTCGTTGTTTGTTCCCAACAATTATCTGCCATGAATCGTTTCAAGGCCTAAAACAGGACTCAGTTGTCACTTAGTGCAGGTAAAGTGCAGTTAAAGTGCAGAGAACGCTAAATGTTTTTGCTGGAGCTGTTTCACCACCGTCTGCAATTATTTATATATTCTTTTTCCAGCTTTATGAGCAGCTCCTTCATTTTCTTTGTGCAATGCATTGTGGGAGATTAACAGGCAACAACAGCACATTGAAAAATCAAGCGTTTCCTCTGGTGCATACTTAATCTTTAGAGTATAATTAATTTGGGCATTTTTGTTTGTGTGCAAGCTTAGATTACTGACAAATGGGTAACAATACTGGAAATACTCTGTTTTTACTACTGTACCTGTACTAAAAGTACAAAAGTATTACGATCAAAATATTATTTCAAAAGCAGAAGGATCTATTGGTTATAATTATCGATGCATTAATGTGTTCATCACTTTAATGTTGCAGCTGGTGAAGGTGGAGCTCATCAGAATAACTTTATATGCAGCTGGTCAATAAAGTTTTATCTTAACCTATAATTATATAATCAACCATTTGTTGATTGGTATTATTAATCTGCAAAGTAACTAGTAGTAGTACTGGGGTATAAAGTATAATATTTGCTTGTGAATTGTAGTGGAGTAGAAGTATAAAGTAGCAGAAAATATAACATATATATGTCTTTGTGAATCATCTCAGTTGCTTTGCTGAAGCATTTTAAGGCTAAAAACACGATTCAGTACCGTCCGTGGGCCCGGAGCTGTCCGTGGTGCTGGACCCAGAACCGGACCCGGCTGCATGGGGCCTATAAGATGGTCTGATTATTAGGCTTGTATCAGTTCCGCTCTGTTGACAGGCCTGTGTGTCAGATGTGTCAGCGTTCTATATTCATCTGTCTTCCATGTGAGCGGAGGAGAGGAGCAGAGCTGTCGCGTGACGCAGTCTTTTTATTATTTTAATGTTTCCCCTCCTCACCATCTTTGTTTTGTGCGTTACAGTCAGATGTTCCTCTCAGCTGGGAGCCGAGTTAAACAGCAGCTCCACCTTCACTCCACCTGCATCGCTTACTGACCTCGCTTCTGTCATCCGGGTCCCGGCAGCATCGGTTATCAAACGGCCTACATTACAAACCCCCGAAGAAGAACAGAAAAACAGAAAAACCAGACTGACTGACAGAATCAGAGAGCCAATCAGAGAGCAGGAGAGCTGCGAGCTGGTCTCTGGTGACACGCTGACCTGCTGTCTCCACATTACCATGGCGACAGGGGGTGTGAGGGGTGAAGGTGTGTTTTTATTAATCTGCGTGTCTCTAAACACACGCTGATGAGATTCAACATGGTTTAATTTCTAATATTAGACACGCGTCCTCTTTTTAACACCGGAAGCTGCTCTCACTTTGTTTTCTAATCATCTATTAATAATCGCTGGTCGCCGCCGACACCACAGCCCCCCCGCATGCCTGTGGACGTGGGCGGATTGGGAGACGACATGTAAAAGGCCCCCTAACCCAGAGCAAGACCCCCAGACTGAAGGAGACACGCTTGTTTCAGGTGGCTTTGCGTCTCTTTCAGTGACTCTCTGCTGTTCAGCTTCTGTATCATCAGACTGGAGACGATGAGAAGCCGTCTGACTCCTGTTTCAGGCCCCTGCTCAGTAATTCATCTATGCATGTGGGAGTGACCTACATGTTATTTATGTAGCCTACATTGGAGATGTGTTACAGTGGATTTCAGCAGCTCAATAAGCAAGTCGCTCCACTTGCAGCTGAGAATCAGGTTTGTGGAGATGTTTCATTCAGTGAAGTCAAACGGGACTGAATCTGGCCTCTGAGCTGGTGTTTGGTGTGAAAACAGACGCTGTGGGGAGAAACATGGACGCCAGCGTGGCTCTGACCATCAGTGTAAGCAGCCTTACCTCCATCAGAGTAGGTTTCAGTGCCGTATCCATCCTGCAGCCCGTTGCTCCACGTCCCCTCGTACCGGGCCCCGCTGGCCGTGCTCTCCAGCTGCCCGTAGCGACCTTTGAACCCCTGCGTCCACTCCCCTCTGTACTCCCAGCGGCCCTTGCTCTCCACCCCGATGCCATGCCGCTTGCCCTGCGCCCAGGTGCCCTGGTAGCTGTTCCCGCTGGGCCACGTGTACACGCCCAGGACCTCAAAGCCGTGGCTCCAGGCACCCGCGTACTCGCCCTGACCCTGGGGCCCCGTGCAGACCCCTCGGCCATGGGCCTTACCCTGCTCCCACCCCCCGCAGTACGACCCCCCGTCATCAAAGTCAAACCTGCCTCCAGTGGACATGCATGAAACAGGTTTAGGCAAATCCTTAGAACGTCAAGAAACAGAAAAAACAAGGGCCTGGTTCACTCAGAAGGAGCAAAGAGGGAGGAGGCCTCGTTTGAATCAGGTAGCATGGAGGTGCAGGGCCTCGACTCTCCCTCTCCTGTTAGTTTAGGATGTAAAACACCAGCTGCTCGCTTTAAACACACGCGGCCCGAAGAGCATCACCGTACGATGGAGAAGCAGCCTAAGCCTCAGCGACGGGTCTGGAGTGACGAACGCAGCTGCTGTGCATGCTGCTTCCCATGGGCATGCAGGCTCAGAGTGCTTCTCATCCTCCTCCTCCTCCACTTCCTCCTCCACCTTCCTGCTCCACGCAGCCTCGCAGCCGGGGAGCCGTGCAGCAGGGCGCTCCAGACAAGCGAGGCCTAGGTTTTTCCAGCAGTCCCAGAGGCCCACAGAGCGGCGACAGAGCTCACCTCAATCAGACGTTACAGCATCCCCACATTCCTGCCGCACCGGCTGCCAGAGAGGGATGCAGCGCAGGGATGCTGCTGCACTCGTACGCCATTAAAAAAACAGGAGCAGGGAAGTTGGAGGTATTTGTCTATAACATGTCCTGGAAACAAGCTAACGTTCAGAGACACACATCCACAACACACACAGCGGAGAGGGAATATCTCTCCTCCTCTCTGCTCTGCTGTGGGATGGAGACGAGGCTGCCTCCTCTCCTGGAGATGTGGAGAGAAGAAGCAGAAGAAGAAAACGAATCACTCCTCTCCCATCTTTCCCTTTGTCCTCTCCGTTTCAGCTCAGCTGATTGTTGTTGTATCCCAATTCCACCAAGTCATCTGTCCTCTTGTTTTTTGGCCTTCGCTCTTTCTCTTTCTATCTCTCTCTCTCTCTAAAATCTGCTCATTACAGGACTGTTCCACCCCAGCCAGCACCCCTCCCCCACCACACACACACACTCTCCGGGCTCTTAAAGAGATAGAGACGGCCGCTCGCTGCTCTCGGCCTCCTGGGGAAAACAGCCTGCGTTTCCTAATTATCCAGCCTCATTTCGCTCTCCTCCTCCTCAGAAATCGGTTTGCCAGATAACTGGACTGTTGCGAGCTCATTGATCCCAATGATCAGCCAGCCTCTCCCAAGATAATCGTTGTCAGTGTTTGTCACCGAAGCAACGCGCTGTAGCCTCACTGACGACCGCAGACACCCAGACTGACCTTTTAGAAACAGCAGCAAACCTTCACATTATAACATCTGTCTGCTGGTGTGACGCCAAAATATCTCAGCAACAACCTGACAGTCGTCTTTACCCTAATCAATATCTGGGTCGTGATAATATTGGAAATCTTTCTGTCATTGAACGCACCATCTTTATCAGTTCCTTAACGAGCTGCAGCTGACGCCACAGGAAGCCCCGCCTCCTTCCAACAGGTGAGCAGGTTAGAACGAAACAGGTGGGACTTTGATTGATTTAGAGATATAAAAAGAAAGGAAATAATACATAAAAAACAAAAAAATAAGAATAAATTCATTAACATTACAAATATATTTTATAATAATATTTAATTTTCTTAGTTTGAAATATTTCTATATTGTTTTTAATTCATTATTTTATTATTTATTTCTTTGATCTGGGACGGGGCTCCACTGGTATCAAATATCATTTAGATAACATTTTAAATATTATTTTGTCATTTTATATATTGACAATATTTCTATTTTTAAAGTAAGTTTAGTTTTCAGTTTATTTTCAGATTCATTAAGTAATTGATCTATTTGTTCAATTTCTTTGTATGGAAACTTCATTTGTAATAAATATTATTCAAACAATTGAAATACAACAGAAAACTAAACATTTAGTTAAAAATCAAAATTGTAAAATATATTTATTGTATCTGAAAAAATATCGATTATCTGTTCATTTACATGCATTTTATGTCTGTATATTATTATATATATATTTGACCATATTTGGTCTATTTTGTCAATTTTATTAAATTTTTCCTAATTCAATGTACTGCCAGAACTTTCCTCCTTAGTTCCATTTCTGTGACAGCTCTTGGTGTTATGTCCACCTGACTCTACTCGCCTGTTTCCAAGAGGTTGAACAGTCGAGGACGACCTCTTAGACTCTCGGAAACATTCTCACTTTTTGGGACATATATGACAAATACATGAATGGGCTGATCGTAAAAGTAAGCAACAGACTAACCGCTGGTTAGCTGCACAGGCGGACCAAAGGTCGACAGCAGACAGCTCTGTGAAGTTCGTCTGATGAGCCGATCAGTGAACAAGCTCTCCGACCTCAGCAGTGAACCCAGCAGCTACAGACGGATTTCTAACTGAAGGGAAAACCTGGATAAGTGAGTGCAGAAGTAAAACATGTGGATGCTTCCCTGGAGGTCATCAGAGGTCACTGAATGGACGGAAATAATGTTGAGTCACATGATCTTCAGTCATCATCAATCATCTCAAACCAACCGAACAGCATCATCACCATCATCAAAACACCGAATGGGGCAACATCTGTTGGAAGACTGACGTTCAGAATCGTACTACGACGCTTTGTTGGCTTTTCCTTTTTAGGAATAGTTCAACATTTTTGGAAATAAGCTTATTCGCTTAAGATTGAGATGAGAAGATCAATACCACTCTCATGTCTAAATACTGTACGAAGCTACAGCCAGGAGACGGTTAGCTTAGCTTAGCACAAAGACTGGGAACAGAGGGAAACAGTTAGCCTGACTCTGTCCAAAGGTAACAAAATCTGCTGTGCCTACCCATTACCTAACCCACCCACGCTACAGGAAACACACCGTAACCAGGGGAAACGCTATTTAAAGGGGGAACAGTAATAACTGTATACAGTAGCTAAAACTAGCTAACTGTGTATAATATAAAGTAGTTTATACATCAATATTAATAATCAAATAATGTCAGCTGTAAAAATATATCAGTCACAGGAGAAATTTTACTGCAGAAAGATACTTTAAGGACATTTTGATCAGTAAATTTTAAATGCAGGACTCTTGTCGGGGAGTATTTTTACATTGTTGTACTGGTAGTGGATCTGAAAATATGATATTAGATGTTCTTTCACTGAACTAAAAACAACCTCAACAGGTAACATTAGATTTTGGTGTCTTTTCCTTGGAAACAGAGCAGCACTTTGCACGAAGAAATCAAGAAATAAATATACAGAGAAATCCGACAGCAGCTCATTAAGCTCAGAATGGGATGTAATCGGAAGCTGACTTTGAAAATATCAGTGTGTTCTTCGTGGGTCTGAGATGCTCTTTTTAACAATATATGATTCAGAGGATCATATCTCCTGGATCGGCTGTAATCTGACTGTTGTCACAATCTCAGAGAGGACTTCATATATTATCGAGCAGTTTCATATTTTATAAGCGTAACATTTTTTACATCGAAGCTCCTTTTATGCAACGCAGCCGCTGACAGCCAGGCGTCTGAATAACAGAATATAAAGAGATGTAGATGAAGAAAATGACTAGATTCAAAACAGTACAAAAACAGTAGTTGAGTAAAATGGAATTACTGTGTAGCCGTGGTGGAAAGTAACTAAGTACATATACTCCAGTGCTGTATAATTTCGAGGTACTTGTACTTAACTATTTAGTATTAGATAATAGTAACTTTTCAGATATGGATCGTTAAAACAAAATATAAATATACTTTATTATAGGTTGAACTACCCAGACGTTACCATCTACAACATTAAAGTGATTAACACAATCCATAATTATAATCCAATATATTTATTTTTCTGCATAAGTATTTTTACTTTTGGTGCAATTAAGTATATTTTGATGCTGATACGTTTGTACGTTTACATGTAGTATTTAACACTGTACTACTGCTACTTTTACTTAGGTGCAATATGTTCTGCTTGAATAAAAATGTAAGTTTACTCGGACTGTACCCAACTAAAAGTCACATGATGTGATGCTAGCATTTAGACAACAGCTGAAAGTTAGCTGTTAGCTGGCTAGCGAGCATATTGGACCATTTAGCAGCTAAAGAGTCAGTTCTGTACCAAACACAGTGATAAAAGAGTTAATATTGGACTCACGTCCATCACTTGGACGGTAACAACTCTAAATGCTCAGTGGCTGCTGGATGTGTAACTGTCTGGCTAACATTAGCCGTTACAACTTCGCTGGTTGTGGCGCTCTTCTGCCCCCTTGTGGTTTAAACAGTTCATGTAACTGCAGAAGCTAATGCTATGTTTAGCAGCTAACATTACTTTCATTTTAGCCAATGCTACATCCATGTGGTGGTAGAAGCTAATGTTGCTAACAAATCTTTAAAGAGGCACATGAAATAAATAAAACATGTACTTTCACACAAATTAAAGTAATAATAAATCAGGGGTAGATATATATGAATGACTTCTTTCTGGTCATTTTTATTCATGTTTTAAACAATATTTCCAGATCATATGCTGATGATAATAAACTTACCAAGTGTTTTTTTGTAAAATACCAAAGTAACTTACAGGTTGGTAATAAACTGACGGTAACAGAAGAATGAACATCCAATAAAAAGAACAATACAGAACAGAATAATTGAGGGCTGTTCAGGTGAGGATGTCATGGGCCTGCTGCTCCACCAGCATGGCCATGTTCTTAACGTCGCCACACCAGAAGTCCAAACGCTCCTTCATACCTTTGATCTGAAGCAGAAAGACAGCAGGTCGAGTCCAAACACTGGTGACACACATAACTTTCACTTGTTCTATTTTACATATTTCTGCACATTTCACTTGTTTTTTTCTTTCACGTTTTTCTTTAACATGTCAAATGTTTGTGATTTCCTCCTCCATACGATGCTTACAGACAGGTGTGACTTTACTCCACTCAGCTTTAGGTGGAGTCTTGTAGCTGCTTTATACTCTGATCCATTTCCTGCTGCTGACGGTGGACAAACTGGTCTCTGTGAGTCCAGCATTTTATCCACACTGCCGGTAAAGTTTGGAATCGCCTGCCACAAAACCTTAATTCGGAGGTCAGATGGCTGAGAGGACTACTATATATTTTGAATGGTCTTTCATGTTTTTAGGTTTTAGAAAGTGGAGAACAAAAGGCTGCAGATGGTTCAACCAGACTGAAGAGACAGACCTGTAACAGTGTTGTCTCCCATCATGCAACACGATGTTTCTGTCAACTGAAAATGAGTTGGACCCATTGAAAGGTGATGCCTGCTGACTTCAGCACAACTCATCGTTCCTCAATATTCACTTGTGATATACTGTATAGATCCAGGTCCAGAAGCAGACATGGTGGATGAAGCCAGATGGTTTCAGTTCAAACACCAGACCACAAACTGTCTTCCAGCTGTAGAGTTTCATTTCCCTCACACAGCCTGTCACTGGAGTAATTTACCTTTTCAAGCGGCTGAAAGTTAATCTGTTAAAGATAAAACAACAACAAAATCTTGCTCTTCAGCACCTGAGATGAACAAATCCAACCGACTATCACAACCAAACCCTAATGTCTGTTCCATGGATTTCTGCCTGCTTGACTGTTGAGTCAGTGTGAAGCTCCAGGTGTGATCAGGATATGTTGAAGCTAATGGAAACATCTGGACACGATGCCACAGGAACTGCCAGAGGCCCAACCATTAGTCAATTCATGGATGGAAAGAAAATCAATGCCAACATTGGGTTGTCAGACGCCAACCACTGTCTGGGTCCAGCTTCTTACATTTGAGGGTTTGCTGCTTTTCTTTGTACTTTCTGAGAGTAAATGAAGAGAATCTTTTCACATTGTACAGATTAAGTGAAAGTAATCGTTAGACGCAGCCCTATTAACTACACTTGTTCAGTTCCAGTTCCAGATTTCACGCGCTTTCCTCGGCATCATTCAGGTTGAGCTGATAAAAATCTTTTCCAGAACAGATACAAGCTCTTCTGTTGACATATAAAAGTACTAACCTGCTGCACATCCAGCACTCTGGGCTGCACCCAGGTCATCTGCACCTTCTGGTCCACCTCATCAATGTTACCTTTGATCAGTCCCACAGACAGAGCCTTCATCACCAGAAGCTCCACCTGCAGGGGACACACATCATCAGAGCCGTCTGCAGTCCTGTTCTGTCCGTCACAAAGGTCTCAGACGGGCACATTCAACACACTTGTGATCCAACTGACCTCACTAACAGGGATTTTGGCACTCTGAGAGATCTCAGTGAAGGTGAGCTGTCTGTGGTTCGCAGGACGAGTGAAAGTCATCTGGAAGAGAAACATTTCAGTGACTTAAAATCCCTGTTTTGTAACCTTCAGTGGCATCTGTCAACGTCAAACTACAGTTTGATGGTCAGTGTACAGGTAGGTGTGGGTGTTACCTCCATCACGCAGAGCAGCTGGATCTTCTGCATCAGCTTAGCTTCATGTGTTGCGAGGTCCGGCTACAACCGAGAGAGAAAAATAAAACCCGACAGTTGTCAAACATCAGTGATTGTGCACGAGTGCCAAACCTCTGACCGGGTTCCAGATGTTCAGATCTTACAGCCAACACTTTCTAAGCTGCTGCTTATGTGTCCGTGTGCATTCTGATGGTGTGTTGAACGTTGAGGTTTGTCTGAATCTTACTGTCTGTCTGTCGGCGGCACAACTCTGTACTCACTAACCTGGCATTAACATATTTTAAATGTTTTTAAGTACGCGCAACGTTCATTAATTACGTCACTTAACTGTGCTGGGAACACATTGATTTTTAATCTTTTTCTTTGGGTGACAAATTAAAGAAAACATAATTTATTATCATCACAACACCAAATGTGGGGATCTCTGTTGGAAGAAGGACGTTTCGTCCCTCCTGTAGAGTGTCGAGACGGTTATGTTCTGGTAACAGAGTTAGTTGCTTTTTCTTTTCTTTCATTTGTTATAAAGCAGCAGCAAGTGCTTTTCGTGCCCTGTGGGCAAATAGGAAAGACATTTAAAAAAATCCCCCAAAGATAAAATTTCCCCAGTTAGTGTTTTTTTTTTTTTTAATTGCTAAACTGTCAAATATCCGATTTAACACTCGTGTCTAACAATCTGATCAACTTGGTGGACTTGAGCTCACTGGAGAGCAGCTTTTTAGTCCTTAATGTTCAATGTGTCCGTATTCGTTGAGCTGAACACGTTATTAATCACCTGTTGGCCCCAGGCAGACTTGAAGCCCTGGAATTTCTCCACGTTGCCTCCATTGAAGGCGAATAGTGTGTCAATGAGCCACTGTTTGTCTGTGTTCCTCAGGGACTCCAGCACAGGGTGCATCAGCTGCAAAGACACAGCAGCAGACGTGGTCATGGTCAACACGCTTCATCTGAAAGTCTGACCAGCACTGATGAACATGTGATGACCACTGTGTTTAGTGAAAATCCCACCAGCTCTCCAAAGTTGTAAACTCCTTCCCCTAAGAGTCCAGCCAGCCCCAGTGTGAACGCCCTCTCCTGCTTCTCCGTCTCTGTGGAGCCAACAGCAACATTTAATCTTTCTGCCGTTGGGATGAATGTGCTCAAGTCAAAGTGTTTCTCCCATCATGCCTTTGCTCACCTGGAAGGTCTTTAATATCCACACATCCGAGGTAGCGCAGAGCGTCCTTGTAGTAGGAGGCGTGGTTCCCGATGATGCGATAATATTTGCTAGAGAGGTCATAAAACCGGCCGTGGACCGATGTCACGCCGGGCAAGTTATTCAACATTTCCTCAACCTCTTCGATGAGTTTCTGGAAAAGACAAGAGACAAAATGTGCTTATTTACACCAATTTCTAACTTTGTCAGTGCATCAAGCAGTGGACAACTATTTCAACCAGAATCAGAATCGGGTTTATTGCCGACCAGGTCCAAACATACACGGAATCTGATTTGGTATTTTGGTGCATAACTAAAAACAAGTACTGCAAAAGTCAAGAATACATATAAAATAGACATTTACAATAAAAAGTGTGAAAAATATCTTTAAAAAAATATTATGTGAAATGTGTTTTTAAAATCAAAAACAGATGGAAGAAGATGAAATGTGCAAAATATTGACCAAAGAATGTATCGTGTATTTACAGGCATATAGCAGAGTCATCGCATGTATTAGCTCAGTAGGCTACTCAGAAATACAATCTGAAACGGAGAAATAATATCACACCTTCTATGACCGCTGCCGACAGTTCAGACAGATCTGAGGACCAAAGCAACGCAGATTACTCTGTTTGAGTGCGGCTGCTTATTTTAGCAAGAGGAGGAATTACACACCGACTGTTGTGTTGTTGAGCAGCTGTTGGCGTTTGTCACGTGTGAACATTACCAGCCAGAACACGCTACATCTGAACGAGGTATTTTCTTTATTCTGCGTCAGCGGCTTGACAAAGTGAGAGACCAGCGTTCAGAAGCTTTTACCTTTGTGGCAGGAAGGTCACTGATCTCCAGTTTAAGACTGCCAATAGACGTCTTGCAGAGAATGACGGCTTCGTCACTGCTTTTCACCTGAATCAGGCAGAGACATAATAAAGTTTGCTCAGAAATACAGTTTATAAAAATCCATCATTTATTGGGTAGAGCTACCTAAAACTAGTGTAGTCTGATAGAAACGTCCTGCAGAAATGCTTCCTTCATGGAGGTTAACATGCTGGTTTTGTTATTTAACCTGCCAGCATTGATATAGGTGGGGGGGGGGGGGGGGGTGATTAAAGACCCACTTACTTAAAAAAAAAACCAGATCAGCCGCAATTAAAAAAACCGCCTTAAA
>JAVQJF010030629.1:0-14445 GCA_036023855.1 Gadopsis marmoratus | reverse complement strand
GTTAAGAGAATTAACATACAGCAGCAACCGTCGTCTTTTCCACTTTATTGACAACATCACTGCCGACTGCTGCTGGCTTCTCCAGCACCGCCTACAGCAACAAAATGTCAGGTGACAAGGTGAGATTGGAAAGCACACTAGAGGGCAAAAAAAACAGCCAAAAGGAAAAAGGTAAACAGAGGCAGTGCTGTGCTATTCAGAATCAGCGTTATAACCCAAAGAAACCGCGAGTGAGACTTTTTTCCAATTACAGACAAAGCTGCTACTTGAAGATGGAAAAAGTTAATTTGACTGTGTACTTTGCTAGATTGAGCCCTTTAATGAATCGTAATGACAGGACTTATAACAAGATTGTTATATTGTAATTTGTTTGACTCTACAGATAATAAACGGGTACCTCAGAGTGAACCTGTAATATAACTGCGTTTATGAAAGTACATCACATATAATATATACCCGAGTGGATGAGAAGAGCGGAGCTGGGCAATAGTCACAAAATTAAAATATCACAATATATTCCTTACTCATTAATCGTGTGTGTGTCCTGTGTGCACCCAGGACACACACACGACAATCACTCTTATGATCGTGACAAGTTAATGACAGCAGCCCTGCTGGGAGACTGGAGATGCTGACATTTAAAATGGGGGCTCACAGAGCAACAAGCAGGCTGTCATATTATTATTACATGATACTACAGCAACGGAGCATCGTTAACACACATAAATCACACGGACACCACAAACAAATGTTAGCATGACGACTCCAGACTGTATCGTTAGTGTGGCTACATCTGAAAGGCGACAGCTACACATTAGAAAACAAAAGGACTGTGTTGCATTTGGGGTTTTTTTTTTGGGTGGAAATGCAGCAGTGTTGCAGGACAGCATGACCGACATGTCTGTGCCGAACAGCTGTAGTGACCGACGCCTTCATAACCGAGTCAGGTGCCCACTGAACTCTCCCCTACTTCCTGCGGGAGGGGACGCGTTGGGCTGGACAAGGTCAGTAAACAAGGCTCCGGAACATGGTGAAATGGCAGCACACACATATCTGACACCACCTGTTATGCTGTAGGCCAACGTCAGCGTACCTGTGCAGCTTGGCTGGCGTACAGGCGACCGCCGGGCGCAGCGATCACCGCCCTGGCACGACGCTGACCTCTGAAGCCCACACAAGACAACGACAGCCGATTTTAAAACGGAGTCATCCTCGACTGGCGGTTAAGTGACGGCGCTAAACGTTACCTACCCAGGCGGCACGGGAGGGACCGCGAGGACGGTGCCGCACAGCGCGGAGGAGGACCGGCGGACTGTGCGGAGCAGCATCATTTCAGGTTGTTCTGAAAGGCAGAATGCGCTGCAGTTAACCGAGCAACACGTCGATAATGAAACATGGACAGAAAGAAGGGGGGCTGGCTAACAACAACGTTAGCTGGCAGCTACGTTGGTTTGTTTGCTAACTCCTGATTTGGTGTTCGGTTCATCAGAAAGGCACGAAAACGCATTTGAACACAGTAGGATTCCTTGCATCGACAAACAAGAACATTAATGCAGACTAATATACCTGTACACGTTGTGTTATGACACGTCCCGACGTCCGTCCAGTGGCCGACAGCTCCCCGAAATGACCCGCTAGTGTTCGGCTAGACTTTAGTTGTTCGGAGCCGGGCTCGCAGGACGGATGCTGTCGGGCTTCTTCTTCTTCTGCTGCTGCTGCTTGAGGTTTTATGCGGTTTACACACAACGTTAATGGTGCATTACCGCCACCAACTGGTATGGAATGTATGGTGCATTACCGCCACCAACTGGTATGGAATGTGGATCTTCTTGTTCTTTTTCTTTGCCTCGTTTTACGGCGGTTGGCATCCAGCTTATTGGTGCATTACCGCCACCTTCCGCTCCGGAGGGCGGAACAGGCAATAGACTCAACACCTACATTGAACTGTAGATGTTGAGTCTATTGTCTGTTCCGACTACATTCGATGTAGTCGACATCGTCCTTCTGAGCCGGAATGTGGATCTTAATCTAGCTATACACGCCTAATGTAAAAAATAATAAAAAAATTAACTGAAAACAAAATTATAAACCATTTACTTCTTTTGAATCCCCTCTTAAAATAATCAAGTCTGAACCGTATGTATCAGTAAGTATCAAATTTATTCTCAAATACACAAACAAGAAGGTGGCAATATGAAATCAAACCATGTGACACTGTCAATGTCATTCTTTTTGAAATGTCAAATCTTCATTTAGCACCTTTAATAGTTTGGTTATACATGATTTATATAGTCACTCATATAAAAATGAAATGGGTGAATAATGTGAGTCAGTAACATAAAAATAAGCATGGGGAGCTGGGGCGTTTGGATCACAGTTACTTTAGATATACACGGTTTGTAATCAAAAAGTACCGCTTTCAGCATCTCGTCTTTTCACCTATTAGTACCGTTAAGCCTCTACAGTCCCATACCAAAAACTCCTCGCAATAAGAGTTATTTCACGACTAGGCCTAGACAGTGATTACTAAACACAAGTTCACCTGACATTTTTGGACCTATTTTCTTTTCACATTAGAGCCTGCGGTTCTGTATTGTTGCATTTACTTGAGAGTAGTAGATATATACAGAGAAGTTCATTGTCAAACAATTCTGGAACAAGATGAGTTATTTTATGTACCTGGAGTGTGAAAATGTCTCTAAGAATACAAATAGTAAGGCACTCGATATGCTCCTGCGCTGCCAACAAATCTGGCAAGATGATCCAGATATGCATACAGGATTTTATCCTTTTCAAGTACACAGTGTACCTGGCACCCTCTAGTGTTAAACTGTGGTCTGTGCGCTTCCTGGGTGGACAGCTCTGACATACAGCAAGTAGCTAGAAGTTTGCTTCCCCTCCTAAAATATATTTCTGTTTTGAGGATTCAAAAAGCAGAGTGCTGAGCAGCTCTGATAGATACTATAAATACTGTACCAAGAGTTTGCTTTTGAGAAGCACAAAACACGCTCAGTACAGAGATAAGAAAGTTGGACTGGTCTTTCAGGATTTAGTTTTGTTAAAATTACTTATGCAGTGGATTTGAATGAGAGAAACCTGACTTTGTAGACATGTAGGCAGACCATATCCCATATTAGTTGTGTTTTAAATGTTGTCCTATTTTCTTTGTCAATGTTAAACCCTGTTCTCACCAAATTTGTAACAAGTGCCCTCAATCCAATAGGCCCTTGTGAGCTCAAAAAGCGAACACCAGATCCTCGTCAAAACAAGTGGGAACCGTACACTAACTTCACATGAATGGTCACTTGACACCAAGACAGAAAAACTACATGACATCCACAAAAAACTCACTGGGGTTCCCCATGGCCAGGTGGAACGACTGGCGTGATGCAGTCAGCTCTGGGGGTACGGAACCCAGGTCACGGGTGGGCGGGGCACCAGGAGGCCCCCCTGGAGTGGAGGAAGGGAGTGGGGGTAGAGCCGGGTGCATGGTGGCTGTGGGCAGCTGCTGCGCGTGAGGAAGAGCGTGAGCGGCTGCCATGGCCGGGTGTGGGTGCTGGGGCACCATCATCACCATCATGGGGTTGTAAGGCAAGATACCTGGCGGGTAGGGGGACATGTGGGGGGGTTGGGGCATGCGGTGATGATGCGAGCGCTGGGAGGAGGCGTGGCTGTGCTCGCTGGGGGCGGCTGAACCGTGGCCACGCCTCAGGCTGCTGCGGGTGGAGTATTCCGATTCACTGCCGCTGCCAGAGCGTGAGTCAGCCCCGCCACCTTCTCCAGCCACGCCTGATGGGGATTTCTCCCCACCGCCCACGGTGCTGCCGGGACCTTTAGTGCTGCGACGTCGCTCTCCCTCGCTTCTTGTCGATCCACTGCTTCGGCTCCCTGGGTGCAGAAAGGAAATGCTGTTAGACGTAAAACACGTCTAACTGGTTAAGCTAGCTTTAATGTCCACAACTTGTATCCTGCTGAGTCACACAAACAAGCAGGCACCATGTGGGGAATCAGAATCATTATTCCACGTCAGTGGTTCGCATGATTTATCCCCAATGGCTACAAATCACGCATACGCTACTTTACGGTCAGCCATGATTTGTGGTTAGTGTGCTGGTGCATGCAAATCAACCCATATGCTCCTTTAATGAAGGTCTAACTCATTTCGTCCCTTCAGATGCGCACATGCGTCTTCGCAGGATGACATCTGATCATCGCCGGCCCTCACCTTCGCTGTGCTGGCTGCCAGTGCTGCCAGGGGCATAGCTGTAGCTGGTGAGCTCATGGTACGGAGGTGGCTGACTGGAGAAGGGATGTGTAGGGTAGGGCTGATAGGGGAAGGTGTGCATCATGGGCCAGGGGGAGGCCCCAGGGAGAGGCAGGGGGGCCAGCGTGTCCTGGTCTGAGGCCCCGCTGGAGCCATCATTGTCATTCAGGGACAGGTTGGCCATGTCTGGGTGATGAGAGGGAGGAGATTAACAATGGAATAACAACCAAATGATTTGTGGAGTAAGATCAGGCTAAACAAACTGAAGAAATTATGAAATTTCTGCATATACGAAGTGTTACACACAGATACTCATTACACACAATCATCTTTATCTTTGAATTGCAACGTTCCTGCTTGTTATCAAGTGCTTTCTGGAGAGTTTCAAGATGGCAGGACATTAAAGAAATCCTTCCATAATTGAAATGTCACATGTTTGGCCCCTTACAGCCACCAGTTTGTGTCCACAAAAGTCATGTGTGCAAATGTGATTACAGACCGTTCCAAGTCTGTCTTTGATGTCAATTTGTTCCAGTTACTCACAGTTCTCACAGTCGCTTAAATCTCCGAAGACGTAGTAACATTGTTCGGAGAAGGTGATCTTGTTGACCGTGTGTCGGATGAAGCCGGCCTTCAGCAGGTTGCTGGCGTACTTCCTGGCTTCACGGCGGTCCTGGAATCCCTCGATGTGGTGGAAGAGCCACTCCACTACGTCTGAGCCTGGTGGATGCATGAGAAAAGACGAACATAATTAATCCCAAACAAAATGTTTGTGACAAAAGATGCAGAGGATAAATAATGAAATAGATACTACCCATACATAAAAATAAAACAAAAAAAATATATAAACACAATTAAAATAAAGGGACATAAATAGGAATGAACAGCAGTAGATTGTGTTTGAGGTACTGTATATAGAAAAATGAAAAAACATGCACTTTAATTGTGACTGCGCACATGCAAAGATCAATAAATATTCTAAATACAGGTCAAATATTTGTGGTTGGCAGGACTGAATTCTGAGCATTAACTTCTTGTATACGTCTTCTTAAGTGTAAAAATATAGGATCACAACATGGTGATGAACGCTATAAATCAGAATTCCTCCTATGTAGTGAGTGGCAGTGTACTCTGTTGTTCCCAGAACAAAATACTGTAATTATGTTGTGACAATAAGCAGACCATCCTCTGGGGGGAATTTAGCAGCATTACCATTTTAAAAACACTACAAACTATAGCCTCAAAAAAGGTAAATAATATATAACTGAACAACTTCCTTTTAACATTCTCACAAACTAAAAAACAAAAACAAAGCATTTTCATTTAAAAAAAGCACAAACATGAAGTTTACCTAATTACGTCTTGTGATTCAGTTGCAGGTGATTCCAATTTAACAGATGTTTTCAGTCAAAACAGGCACTCAAGTTTGTACTTTAGGGTATTTTTCCCACCACAAGTCACACGGTTTTAATTCTGAGAACATAATGCCTGCCCTGTAAAATCCCGAGAGGCACAGAAAGGTCTTGAAAATAATACTCCACCCCCCCCCCAATGTCTCCACTCTTTAGTCTTACCGAGGAAAGCGTTGGGGATGGTGATTTTGAGCCACATGCGGTCCCTGACCTCCAGACCTGACTCTGGTGAGGCCATGGCCTTGGCAACCGATGCCATGTCAGAGTGCAGGGATAAGTTGAAGTCATCGAAACCTGGAGAAAGACAGCAGAGCATTTTAGGCAAGCCGAAGAGGAAGAAGTGTAGACATGCAAGTATAAATGAAAGAATGATGGGTGAAATTCGAACTGGGTCAAGACAGGAAGGCAACGAGTGTAAGATCAAAGGCAGGAACGCAGCAGATATTTATCACATCACATAACAGCGATGAATGCAGGAAGACAGACGTGAAAGATGATTCTTGTGCCAATGTTGTTGTTAGGAGAGAAAGATGGAAGGAGAAACAGGAAAAAGATGCTTTAAAATAAAAAACAGCATTCAGGAGTTAAATATCAGGCTGCCAAGGAAAGTAGGCACGGATTAAAAGTGGGGGGTTTTATGAGAGGATTGTGTGGGTGTGAAAGATGAGAATAAAAGAGGAGAGGTGAATTACAGAACACAGAAAACGACATGATCTCACGTTCAGTCTCGGTGACGGATGAGGAAGAGGTGATGGTGCTGAGGGAGGAGCTGCCTGGGAAGGCGGGGTAGGCCCCGGTCATAGCCACAGAGTGGCTCACCCACGCTGCTGGGTCAATGGGCCGGATGGGTTCATCTGCACAGGAAAAGACGCGATTAGGAGACTGTTACTGACCGTGACATCGGCGCTGAATCATCTACAGCCAAACGCTCAGCAGGTATGAGGCAGCCCTGAACTTACTGCGAGGCAGAGTGAAGTAACCCTGAGGAGAAGGGTCCCAGCACTTTGCCACTGTGAGGATGATGGGCCTGGCAAACACCAAAAGAATAACAAATGCTCAGAATCATTGTTGACCACTTGTGCACAAACAGAATTCTCGCCCGAGCAGACAGCAACTCACCCCGGCTTGTGTACGATCTCCCTCAGCACCCGCACTGCGTCGTCGTTACTCATGTTCTCAAAGTTGATGTCATTCACCTTGGAGGGTGTTGAAGCACCAGAAAAACATTTGAGTTAGACTGACACACATAAGTATAGCTGAAACAATTAGCCAATCATTTGGTTGATTGACAGAAATAAAAAAAAAAAGCTACTATTTTGCTAATCAATCAAATCGCCGAAGCCATTCGCTTGTTCCAGCTTTTCAATCTGCTGGATTTGCTGCTTTACTGTCTCATGTTGCAATAAAGTGAATATTGTTAGGTTCCAGAGTGTCAGTGGGACAAAACAAGCTATCTGATAACATCACCTTGGGCTTTAGGAAAGTTGGGCATTTTTCACCAAGTGATTAATCAATAATGAAAATAATCAGCAGATTAATCAATAATGAAAATAATTGTTGCAGTCCTACACATGAACACGCATTTTGTTTTTACATTTAAAGAGGAGACTAAACCAATGATTATTTGATATTCATTTGGTTTGAGTGAAAACATTTAACATATGTTCATATATGTCAGCACAACAAGGAGGAACGAATTACAACTGAGCTGTTCCTAAGCTGGAAAAGATCCCAAAACGGGCCTCACACGGTCTAAAAACTAAAGCTACACCAGTATTCCTTCAGCAAAACATTCACCTAAACAGTAATTTACAAGAAAAGCACTCCCTTCGGTTTGGGATTAAGCCATTGTTCTTCCTCACCTGCAGCAGCATGTCACCGGGTTCGATGCGTCCGTCTGCAGCCACAGCTCCTCCCTTCATGATGGAGCCAATGTAGATGCCTCCATCCCCCCTTTCGTTGCTCTGGCCCACAATGCTGATGCCCAAGAAATTGTACTTCTCTGTATTGTTGAGAAATCAGAACAGTGTTAACACTACGCACAAACAAAGAGTAGCGCAGCACACGACTTGCAAGTCTCGGCTGCAGTACTGATATTGTTTCCTTAAGCACGTCCAAGAAACACTGAGGTTCAAAGACAACACATCAGGAGTTTACAGACCCATGTTGAGGGTGACTGTGATGATGTTCAAGGACATCGTGGAGTCGGTCACACTGCTGAAGGACGACGCCTGGAGTTTGAAAAAAACCACAAAATCGCAGTGAGATTTGCTTACAAACACCAACAGAAATATTTTCTGTAATTTCTTGACAGCACAGAGCAAAAAACATGAGAAAATGTAAGGCAGAAAAGTTAACTCAATAGTACGTACCCTCTCTAAACGTGGGGGGCGCTGTTTCCTGCGTCTGCGGTGGCGTTTAAGAAGCCTAGAGGCTGTGCTCTGCTCTGTTGCACTGCTGAATCTACGAGTTCAACAAAAGGTGAAAGCTCAGAAGAGAAACATGCTGTCACAAACCTTTAAATCAGGTTGCTTTTGGCTCCACTTTTGTGTTGCTTTTTGTGTCTGAAACCCACAAATATAATGGGCAGGCTAAGTACGCATTCTTGAGCGAAATGGTTATTTTCCACTCTAATTCATCCTCTATTTTTCAAGAAATAAAAAAAAATACAAATAGACTGCAGCAGCCCAGACAAAACAAAACATCCATTCCAATCCAAAGAATAAACTGAACATATTATATTCCTTAAAAGAAAAAACACAAGGCAGCCAGAGCATTCAAGTTGGAGACACAAAAAAAATCCAATATACATCAAAATAAAAGTCCACAAAGACACAGATGGAGAGAATTTAATCTAATTAGCATCATCTTTTAATATGAAAGTCAAAATTAAAACAGTATTGTGTTCTCTAGAAACGGGATCACAGCCAAAACATGAACACAGCATATGTCATGGTAATTGCTTGTTACCTAAAAGGTTTGTTTTCGAGTTGGGGTGAGGATGTATGTAGAGGAGACTAGTTGTAAAGCAGAAGTATCCGTGCAAATAGAAAAACTAAAGGTTAAATTCCTCTAAAGTTAAGTGGATGAGTGGTAACAGCAGACTTTAACATTAAATACTCCCAATTGTACTAATCTCTCATTAATGTTCTGTTTTAATACACAAACATATTTCCAATTACACCCGTTTTACTATGATGGTATGTATAAACTGTAGGTGTCTGAATTCTGCAGTAAACCATCTCCTCTTCATTGCGCTCTCACCTGCTCATGGTGTCGTCGTCCTCAGAGTCACAGAAGCTGGTGGTTTCCAGCTCGCTGCTCATCACTGTGCTGGAGCTCTCATATCCTGCCAGGTGGCGCTCAAGTCGGGTCTGGCCATTCATACGCGGCCCTGGGACGCCACAGAAGAAGCCCGAACGACAGGGGGGAAGATTTTCACTGTGAATACTCACGTTTGCTCACGTCAGTGTGGGCTTTTTTTTTTTTGATAGATCGCAAACAGCCCTCACTTTGACATTCCTGGTTTATATCACGGTCTACTCATTATTTAGATGTTGGGAGCGTGCCAAATCTTGATGGCGTGCCGTCATAAAAGAGCATTTTTCATCAGCGCCGTGATCTGCCGTTTCTCACCGTGTTGCTCCATGCTCTCCCTGTGCCGAGGTCTCTCTCTCCTGAAGGAAACTACAGACTCAGTTTCAGTCTGGTCGTCCAAGGTCTCCACACTGCCTGTAGCATTGGGACTATAAATAAGAAGAAGAGGCAGGAGTTCAGTAGGAATTGGAGCACGACGGACTCTCAACACTTGTTTTAATGTAACAATTTTGCCAAAGCGTTTTTCCAGATATGCCATTCAGAAAAAAAACAATAAACTTCTTTTATGACTTTATGAGAACTACACTGAGTTAGCATTGAAGGCCTAATAACATTGTTGGACACATGATATGACGGCGCAGTTCTAAGATCTAAAATCGACGCAGCAGAACCATAACTATCGTCTGTTTTATAATTCCAAAACATGATTCTGTCTTGTCAAAAGCTGGAGCCAACATTACTACCCACAATGCAACTTGCAGATACCAATATACTGTATCTGCAATATCAGCCGATATTTTGGTCAAACTCTAGTTAACAACAAAGTAACTTTTTGTCATCTTCATGTGTCAACAAATCCATCTAAATAAAGGAGCAATAAGAGGCCCCAATCCACGGGACCACCCCATCCCATCCGGAGCTGGTAACAGGCCAATATGCATGTAGCAACAAGTAAATGCCCCAGTAAGTCTACACGGGGCAGCAGACTTCAGTACCACGTGCACGCCGACAGATATGCTGATTGCATAGGTAAATAGAGAAAGTCTTGTGGTTAATGAGGAAAAGGTGATGACCCAGAGAGCCTACAATTTGAGCTACATTTAATTTTCCAGCATGAGCAAAGCTGTTCCAAATCCAGCTCCAAATCCTGCTTGGAAAGAACTAACTAACGTGGCTAATTCTCCAACCGGCTGCAGGCCACACATTTGGTGATGCTAAAAAGAAACCCGTTTCATATGAAACTGGATTGAAAAACAGGCCACCCTCCTGCAGCCACAGGAGACTGGCAGGATGAGGTCCAAGCATAAGAAAAGAAAGAGCACTGCAGCTGTAATAGGAGGTTTCACTGACGGCTGTGAACTTCATTTGACCCCTAAACCAAACTTAAAGAGCTCCAGACAACATACTTCTCGAGGAGCTAAGAAGATATAAAACCGAGCTACTTAGTTTGCTTTGGACACTACAAGCTCTATTCAAATTACTGTGATGGTTTCCTCATTTTAGTAGGATAACAGCTACTAAAGAAAGAAGTCATTTATTTTAGAGGATTTCATTCTGACTGCTTTGTGGTTTCACACTCTGTAAGGCAGCCTTAATCACCATTTTACATTAACAATGGATCAAATCACTTTGTGCAACGCGAAAGATGTGGCCAACATAATTATCACCCGACAATCCCGTTACCTTCCGCTCAACGAAGACGATTCAGCCTCTTTCGTCTTGTCGTTTTGATTTAACAGACTTCGCTGCTCTGGTTCAGTCTGAACGCTCTCATTAGCGTCATTTTAACGCAAAAGCTCTGATAAAAGTCACTGTACGCTACCAGTCCAGACGGACAAAGTTAGCAACTAGCCGGTGAACATAGTGGAGCGTTAAGCAGCTAAAGAGCCACATATTCGGGTGGAGACCAAATACAGAGCTAATAGGAGAGAAAATATTGGACCTTCATTCATCAGGCTGTCTGAAACACAACTCCAAATGAGCGCTACTGTTGCTTTGTGTTTGCTCGATGTGTAACTAGGCAACCGTTTGCCAACAAGTTCACCAGATCAGTGTAATTAGGTGATAAGTCAATGTTGTGTTTACAGCTTGTTACAGTGGTCAAATAAATTTTTTCAGGTTAAACAATATTTGAAACAGCTACAACCGCTGACATTTTCCTCTCGTATACCGTCAAGATTTAAAAAGCAAGACAATATAAGTGACTGTCAAAGACATGTTTAAATGTTCTGTGTATGTTTAATGTACTGAAAGCTTCCCCCAGCACTGGTCATGTTAACAACAAGGGCGGCCCCAGCTAAGATCAGGTTTAAGTGAGCTGTAGTATTCTTGCTATTCTTGTTGTAACTTGATACAGGGAGTGTATGAGATATTCAGGAAAAGATACCGTATCTACACTACAGCCATGAGAGAAGCACAAGTGTATGGCGAGTTCTAAAGTGCTGGCGAAATGTGCAGCATTTCAGAAGGCTTTTGATCTTGTGGTGCCCCACTTCAGGTAAATATACAGTACAGTAAATCAAACGGGTGTGTGCGCTTTTCTTACTGGAAGGAGGGCGGTCTGGAGTCCCCGATGCCCCCGGTCCTCTCTGCAGGCGGGGGTGGTAGGGGCGGAGGAGGGGGCGAAGGCTGGGTTGTCGTTTCCACAGGGGGCACCACTGCCACCGGAGGCTCCGCTGCCGGAGTGTCTGAAGACACCAACTGAAACAAGGGAGGGAAAAATGACAGATGAAGAAAAGGTGAAAAAAATAAAAATAAAAAAAAGGTAGAGCGACGGGATGACAGCTCCACTAAATGTGTGGAGGGGAGAGAAATGGGCAGCGAACAAGTGAAAGAGGGCAGAGAGAAGGGAGGGTGAGAAAACGAGTGGAATGAAAGGAGAAGGTAGACGGAGCAAAAGCGGGTAAGATGTCAATTACTTTGACATACAAACGCTGAGCTCTTTTCAGATGGATGTCTCAAGGGCACACTGAAATGCTATCCTACACTTAACCTGCCTCTCTTCATTATACAACAAAAGTGCCTACACACACACACATCAGCAATTAGGATGACGGCCATATTGTTATTACCTGAACCATGAAAACAAACACAGCAAGGGAATAAGGTGTAGCTAAGACAAGTTGACCAAAAAAAACACACGTTACATTTGTGCATGACCATGAATATTTCCAGCATTAACACCAGTGCACTTGGACAAACACTGTTCTTTCCATAGCTTTTAGACATTTGGTGCATTCAGTGACTTCAGATTAACGAAGAAGAAAAAAAAAAAAGAAAAAAAAAAAGCAGCTTTGCATTCCCCGTCAAAATAATTCACAGCCTCAACAGACCGACGTTCAGCCTCTTTACGGAGTCACTCTTGCCCCGCCCCCCCACCACCTCTCTTCTCACTCATGGCTATGAAACGCTCGTCTTCTGGGATCCCTCCATCCGTCTTGGCTTGCAGATCACATATCAGTCCCTCTGGTCTCCAAGCTTTGTTCCCACTCTTTTAAATGCCTTCCCTTCGTTCTTATGCACTTAACAGATGCTTCGGCCTCAAACCTGCTTAACTGGGCCCAGCGGCGATGTTTTCTCTCTATTCAAATGTGACCTGCAGGGAGGGGTGCAGCAAGTGGGGCCGTCTACTGGAGAAATGGAAAGAATGAAAGCTGTGCCTGGCGACTCGCTGCACTGTAACTGCTAACAAGCGGCGCTGCTTGTCGCCCGCCAGCTTGAATATCCATTAACGCAACGAGAGAAACATTTGTCTCCGTCATTTTTTGTTGAGAAAACCGAAAGCCCTTTTGGCTCCACATGTTGCATTATCAAACAATCATTGTAATGTGCAGACTTGTTAGATTATGTCATAATCTGCAGACCTTTGACACAAATACAGACCTACACTGACCACACAGTCTGGTCTTGAGGGTTTTTCTCCTCCTATCAAGTATATAAACTTGACAAGACGAGGGAACTGGCAAGAATTTTTATTTTCTTTCCAGCTATTTTACTTCTTTCAGGAATCTTAATTTAAAAAGATGTCATAGCTGGTTGCCTGAAGAAATGCAACAACTAAAACGAATTGTAATTGGTATAAGGGCAACACCCAAAGCCTCAATAAAAGTGAATGGACATAACGGAAAATATTTGTGTACTTTTCCAGAAAAAGGGAGAAATTGACTCACTGCAGCCACTGAGAAGGGATCAATCCGAGGACACGGTGGAGATCAAGCCAGGAGCGTGAGAAACATATACGTCACTTAGCGTTTGTCCTTTATGTGTGTGTGCATTTTTGTTCCTTTGTAAAATATCTTACGATGTTCAGAATACAAAAGTCGGAAAAATACAGATCATGCAATAAGACTAGCTTTTATTTTTTAATATGCTGTACTGGAATGAAATAAAGTAACAAAAAAAAAAAAAAAAAAAGGACCAGACAATATACAGTAGATTTAATGGATGCAAAGATTTGGCTATATCTGGCTATAGTGGCAAAAGCTCCGAGGAGATCTTGTGAGTCTGTTTCCTCCTGTTGAACCTGGCTGGACAGTTAGTCCGCGTCAGGTTTCCCACTCTTTCCAGGAGATTTGTTTTCTCCCAAGATAAATTTTTTTTTAAACCAAACACGCACCAAAGCACAAGCCTAAACACGAAAAGCAGCTATGATGTTGCGATACGATACACAATCACGCAGAGTCAGTGACTCAAATCTGAAATGTAGTAAGTTCATTTTACTGCTGCTTGTTAGTCTGACGGAGGTCTGGGGGAGTGCACAGGAAAGAGGAAAGTGGTTTCTGAAAACCGCTCCCGGCTGATGCTGTTGGCTGACCTTTGAGAAAAGTTGACATTTTCACAGAGGCCTCGGTAAAAACGAAATTATTGAAATTAGGTCATTTACGGATTTAAAGCAATGGTCACCAGTGAAATCTGGATAGCCCCCACTCCCACTTTTATTAGTTAAAGACCAGGTTTATTGTTTCTTACCCATGACACCACTCTGCCGTTGAAGCATGGCAACTTGGCACCGTCATCGGAAATCTCTTCCTTCACCACCCTGAAACACAGAGACAAAGTGAGGGTCAGGAGGTAGAGACCGTTGGCATGGTGTGTGGTGTCCGGATGGTACAGCGGGGCGGAGGAATGAGGGCTGAACACAACACCAAGGATTTAGTCGAGTCATAAAGAACAAAGTGAATCTGCAGGGAAATAGTTCACATTCGCGACACATTACCTACAATGCATGAGGCTATGACAACAACATGGCTGGACTAAAGTAAACGCTCGGCTTAATTCTAAAATGTGTTTTGACAAGCGGTTCTTGTGCTTTTACACGTGTTACATGGATCACTCTGTGGCTGACAACTGACTGAAGTGGCTCCTTGTGAATACTTTGGCTACGTCAACACAACAGCTGTAAATTCACTTCAAAACAAATTACACCAGAAAGTCATAATAATAATAATAATA
>JAVQJF010030621.1:0-65127 GCA_036023855.1 Gadopsis marmoratus | reverse complement strand
TTCTAGCCCAGCAAAGAGTTGGTGCCACTCTGGAACCAGCTTTCCTATCCTGGAGCCGGTTCTTTTGCTGTTGAAATTCAAATAACTGGTTCCAAATTAAGCACCAGTCCAGAACCAGTGTTCAAACTGCCTTTGTGGAAAAGGGGTATTTCTGAGCTTTTGTAGATACCGTTTGTGACATTTCAACTGCTAATGAAAATATATATTTCTGCATATGTAGTAAACCTTAAAAAGTTCTGATTGTAAACATAATTCCAGCATATAAAGGGATATTATAACAAACTAGGCTGAGAGCTAGGGGTAGGACATGAAAATTAAGATAAATGAATCATTATCGCCAGTAATAACAAAGGGCAAGAAAATGTGATTCTTAAATTAATATGATCAGATGTGATAAATCATCCAAAGCAAGGAATGCTGTGTCCATTCAAATTCAACTGACCACAGCAGCAAGTCAAAGGAAGACTTATCCCAATGCGAGGTGTTTCCGCTGTCAGTGCACCACAGAACACACCCATAGCGAAACGCGTGTTTCGACAGGGGCCTGATCATATTTCAGCCCGCTGCAGCCCTCAGCCTGTGAGCTGAGGGAGAATACCAGGCGCAGCATTCCACCGGTGGCCTGTCTGGGGGTGGGGGCCCGGCCACAGAGACTCTGGAAGGAGAGGGACCACGACGGGCTCCCTGAACTATCACACTGTTGGATAATCATGAACTTTCTCCAGCAAAAACACACCTCACTACATCTGGATGAATGATCTTGTTTGGACTTTGTTTTGAGCTTAATCTTTCTCATATTTCATTGAAAAATAATTTACAATCATTCCTACAGTAACCTTCCTTCAAAATTGCATGCATTTGATACCAACAGCCATAAAGAAATTCTTTCTATGGATTTTATGTAGTCATTTGTAATTCTTGTAATAATTTGAATTTGTGTCACTTTCCTTTACATAAATTAATGTTTTAACTCTGGAACATAAATGTTTTTGGCAGTTAGTTTGACTCTTGCAAACATTGCAATCTGTGAGCGTAAAAGACTGCATTCTTACGCAGTTACCTAAAAGGAAATTGGGTGACAGGGAGGGCTTCTAAAGGCAGCAAATAAATCAAGCACATGAATAGTTCCTTTGTTTTCCTCTGTAGTTATATAGATATCAAAGTGCCGCAGCTGATAGTCTGGCAATGTGTGTGTATGTATGATTAAAGGTAGAATCGCCTGCACCGCACTTCATTGATATTGCAGGAAATGTGTGCACATATATATTATTTGATGGTTTAATGAGTGACATGGTCAGTGATGTGGATGGCTAACATGGAGGTACAAGCATTCAATGCTCATTTCACTCAGCCTGACCAGTCAAACAAGTTCAGGAAATTGTTTCAGTTAACCGTAAAAGCAGTCCACACGCCTGGGAAAAACAGCAGCTGCATCTGCAGACCATATTCCTGAAATATTGACCAATCCTTCCATAAGTCTATGGAAAACGCTCATTATAATTTACCAGAACCCAAAGTATTTCAAACATCTTCAAAATGCCTGTTTTGTCTGACCAACTGTCCAAAAACCGAAAGATATTTCATTCACTTATCAAATATCACCAGAAAAAGTAGCAAATCCTCACATTTTCAGAAGCTGGAACCAGCAGATGCCTGGCAATTGACAGGAATGTTAATCAGTTTCAGCTCTAATCAAGTCTTATATCTCACAATTAATATATAACCCATCTTATTTGATGTGACAGTATTGCAAAGTGCGTACCAATATGATTCTCACCCATAGCTTCTTATGTAATGTGGTATCAACTACAGTTTCTTCTGCCAGTAAATTGCATTCTCGTAGTAATGGCTGCAGAACCTGGCCATCACCCAAAAGCTACTGTCAAATGTGCTTGCCACATGTTATGGACTGCTTCCAAATCAAAAGGCATGGCCTTAAAATTAGGACTATGGGCCGATTAGTCACGTGAGCCAAGATGTCTCCAGCACTGGCGACAGGCCGTGGGAACCAGCAAGTTCACGTTACCTTGTACACGTCTCCATATGTGCCACTTCCCACCCTCTGAATGAGCTCAAAGTCATGCTGAGGGTTCCTCCTCTGGATTTCACCGCTTGGCCGGGGAAAGATATCCATGGTGGCTTGAACCAAACGATCCCTTTACATTTAGCTGCTCAAATCCGCAGGCGGTGGTTTGACGAAGCCAAGATCCTTAAAATAATGCAACTTGTTCACTTGTTCGCTGTTACTCAGACGGTCAGTCTCCGTTGCTGCTTCACGTCCTGGTGGAGAGACACGAGAAAGGTTTTACGTAACGTTAACAAAAATGTGGCACGATGGTAAAACAAAGTTGACAAACGTTTAATCTCACGCGCCGACAGAACAGATGAGAACGCTGATATTCTGGCACATACCGTGACATCTGTCACCCAACAAGTTAGCCTAGATACTTCATTCCCCTTAAGCTACCACTCGAAGCAAAGTTAGTTCGAGCTCATGGTGCAATAATGCAGCGACCACCACAACAACATTAGCTTGTGTGTAACGTTAGCATGGGCCAGTGTGGTCATTCCAGCAAATAGCCAGAGCCAGGTCCAACGGGGCAAGTTGGGGGCTTAGCATCAAGGCAAGTCGGCTAACAGCTAATGCTAACTAGCGAACGTTACCTTAGCCCCGCTGCCGTTCCGAACTTCGACGGCGCCTACCTTTCACGACGCGGGACCCCGTGGACGAGTGCGCCTTGCATTTTAAATCGTTCCGAGGCCCTTAACCGCGCGATGGCGTCGAATGAACGCACAGAAAAAGCAATGCGTCCCCCCTTTGTCATCGAGGAAGCGGCAACAAACTCGCGCTGACCGCCGCCGTTCACGGCGTCTCCTTCGGCGCAGCGGCACAGGCGTCGCAGTCGGGTTCGGTCCTCGCAAGATTTCCAGCGTGAAGTTCAGCCGCTGACATGTCGTTTCCCTCCGCTGACAGTTTTAGAGAAGCGTCCGGCTCATATGTTAACAAAATAAAATAAATAACGGTAAACTACATTAAAAATGACGAGCGTTGGTCTTAAATTTACTCCCAAAACACCAAAAACCACCCGGAAAAAAAAAAAAGCAACAGTCTGCTGCTGATCTCTGGGGAGTCGCAGTTATAGGACCCCGCCCCCACCATGCTGCGTTCAAGAGCTCCTCGGAAGAGCTAACGTCTCAACAGAAAAATCAATACAATGCAAAATGTCTGGTCTCACAACCACAACGAAGTATTACATTGTGAAATAATTACAATATGGAGCACATAACAAAATCAAGAGCATTGCTTTGTAGTGAGGCAGCAGCATAAGAAGGATAGACTACTAAATTTAGCAGTTATTGTAAGTTATTTTACACATTTGAGTTTTTTATATGTTCATTTATAGACTTCTACTTTTACTCAGTGGTGGAAGAAGCATTCAGATCTTTCACTTTAGTAAAAATAATGATTCTACACCATAAAGACACTCCTGCATTCAAAATGTGACTTAAACTACAAACATATTAACAGCTAAATCTACTTAAAGTATGAAAATTACAAGTGCTGATTACGCAGAAAACTGGTGGTTTATTAATACTGGTGTATTAATAAGTAATTTGCATTTTGCTTGTCTTGTGTAGTGGGTTGAGGTGAGCACATATTAATTGCTTTAAATGCTGCTGGGTAGTTTAATCTATAACAATGCATAGTATTTTATAAGACCATATATTTTGTATGACAATTCGTAATCTTCAAAGTCGCTAGTATCTAAATGATAAAATAAATGTAGTGGAGTAAAAAGTACAATATATAGGCCTACCTCTAAATAAAGTATAAAGTAGTATAAAATTGACATATTCAAGAAACGTATAAGTATTACAAAAGCAACTTATTTGAGTAGTTGTACTTAGTTATATCCCACCATTGCTTTCACTTAAACCTTTACTTGGTTCCCCCGCTGCCAGTATTGGACACCATTGGAGAGTCATTTCTGTGCGGATATTTACGATAGTACGCGAAGGCAGCATGTGTTCCAATCGCTTTGTACTTACCGCCACCTGCTGACGGAGGCTGAAAATGCATTTTCAGACTCAAATGAAACAGACCTTGACATTAACTGCAACACCCATACTTAACATTGTCGGCATCACTTATTCGAACACAAGTGAACCACATTCACCACCCCCCCCCGCATTATTAAGCCGCTACTTTGCAGTAAGGGGGGGGACAACAGACAACAGCGCCCCCTGACTACATGCATGAGCCCTGCATCACGCTGGGAATAAAAGCTCCATCATCCTCCTGCGATACAAGCATCGTTTTGGTGGAACCAGGGCATCCTCCCAACCCCCGACACCCATGACTACCGATTAGGGTCGATCATTACCGGACAAACAGGACAAGACATAAGGACAGAATTATGGCGAAGCACCGTAAAGACAGAGACAGCTGGGGTGAGTGTACGTGCAACATTTGACATATATCGTGCTTTCCTTGACGCACATTACATTTTTTTTTTTTTTTTATTCCTGTCGAGGCGAGGCTGCAAGCAATGCAGCCAATGAGATGTTCATTTGACACCCCACGATGAAGGGCCATGTTTCCGCTGTGCTTATTCTGATCCCGATGATATCTAATGTCAGAGGAAACGAGAAATACGCGGCGGTTTCTATTCGTCTCTGCGTGGATATCGGTCAACCAGGCAGAAGCGCACACACATTGAAAAAGCAAATATATATCTTTTTTTTTATTCCACAATTAAAAACCTGCGGTGAAACGTGTTTTCAGTCATCAGCAGGCAGGAAATGCTCTGTTTGGGGCGGTTCAGGCCCCAAAAGGCCTGAAAATAACCTTCTGATTTGATTGTGTTTGCCACACTGAGCCCTCTTATGGTGGTGCATCTGGCATCAAATTATGTAACGTTGCATCAGTAAAGCTTGTCACTAGTCCCATCATCCCCACCTTTTATACTAATCATTAATGCGATCATCACGATCACCTCCACCACCATGATTATGATGACAGCCAGCATCTCAATTGTCACTGACATCCCTCTATGGTCCATGTTAACTTTAAATACAGGCCTGTGAAGGGCTGGGTGACCAAATCAAGGCTGAGGAAAAGGGAGGGGGGGGGGGGGTGCTGCTGTGTGTCATTAGGGAGTTTATCTGGTGTGACCCACTTTGAGGCGACAGTGACTCTGACGTCTTCGGTTGTTTTAAGGGCAGCAGCAACACGATCAGGTTAACCAGGCAGGCTTGTGCCGGCCGGGTGAGGCCTTCGCAGGAGATGTGAAGTCAAACTGACCGTCCTCTTCAGGCCTGAGAGGAAACCTTGGATGATTCCTCCTTAAATTATTCACCGTGCATTCTTGGCACCCTGCACTAATCGTTTAGCATGCTCCCACATTTTTGCCTGTTACTGCTTAATCTGTCACTCTGCCTTTGTAAGACTTGTGCTCAACTTGCATCCTCAAAGTCAACATCGCAGCCACACAGATCGGCAGATTGGCCTGAGTGATGTGTGTGTGTGAGGATTTTCTTTTTTTTCTTCCTTTTTTTTTGCTTCACCCCAGAAATCATTTTGTGCTTTGCAGAACATACACGGCGAGACACAAGTTTTCTTGCAGCATAAAGTGTACATTGAATGAATGGGACTAAAATTCCCCCCCAATCTCTGCACCAGGACAGTCGTGCAGCTTGCACGCTCTACATGAGGCAGGAGGGAGTGGAAACACACTTGAGTCACTGCCTGGAAAGCGCCGGAAAAATGCTCTGAATGCACATGATCTCATTGGATACAAACAGATGGGATGGATAGCATGGCATGATTCATTATTAGTATTAACAAGCTTGCTATTGATCTGGGGCTAACGGGAAGGAATAATGGACTCAACTTTCCTGTTTCCTCCCTTAATGGACCACTAAGTTTGCTTCTTATCAGCGTGAATGAGTTCTGGATGTTCTCTCGCTCACATAATAACATTTGAGTTGACTTTCCAGTGCTATGTAATACACAGATAGACAAGTAATTATTTAGAAAAAATATCATCAAGCAAAATACTTATCATTTCCCTGCATGCAACCATATTCAAAGATTAAAATATGTTTAGTTAAGGTAAAATGTTCTCTCTTTCAGGGTCTTTCCCCTTCTCCTCCACTGCTCTACTATATTATTTGAATCTCCCCCCCCCTCCTCCTCTGTTTTGTCCTCCAGGGTCCCTCGGTGACAAAAATGTCTATGACTGGAGCTCAGAGGAGGAGGAGCCGGACGGACGAGCCCGGCCCGTGCAGGTGCTGCTGGTCAAAGACGACCACACCTTCGAGTTGGATGAGGCGGCGCTGAGCCGCATCCTACTGGCGGAGGAGGTCAGAGACCGTGAGGTGGTGGCCATCTCTGTGGCCGGAGCTTTCCGCAAGGGCAAGTCCTTCCTCATGGACTTCATGCTGCGTTACATGTACAACCACGTAAGCATCTGGGTCTGTGCAATCTGGAGCGGGACTTTGGCCATCCTACCTCCAAAGTTATACGCAAATAATTTGTATTCGTCTGTTCAAAGGTAAACTTTAAATGTTGCTGCAATTCTATTTAAACCACTGAACTTACACTTCTGATCCCATTGTGCTCAGGCATCTGAAGGCTGGCTCGGAGATGCAGACGAGCCTCTGACCGGCTTCTCCTGGAGGGGGGGCTCAGAGAGGGAGACCACCGGGATCCAGATCTGGAGTGAGGTCTTCCTGGTGGACAAGCCAGATGGAAGAAAGGTGAAGTCTGTGACTGTCCTGTGACCGTTCTCTAGCTGGACAGAGTAGACTATTACAAATCAACTGGGCACAATGTGACATAATTAAATATGACACAGATACTTTATTAACCTTTGCCCATACCTTCTTTACACTTTTATTCATCTTGGCGACAGGTTTGCGCACTTGCGAGCTGCCCAGTAAAACCACACTTTGGTCGGGTTAAATTGGTGGCAGCAAAGCAAACGAAAAGCCGGAGTGTTACTGGTCTGTCAGTTTTACTTATATTAAGTTTTCATATGAGAGTAGGTTTGACTCTTTCAAGAGCTTTTCCCAATTTAAATCTCCATTAAGAACCAAACCAACTAGCTGATGAGCTCAGATGGCTCCTTACTCAACACTTCGCTAATCCCGCTCCTCGCACTCTATTACAACTCACATTCCTCAGCGCAATAGAGGCATGCCAAACGTTAAGACTGCCTTGCAGCACAGGTCAGTGTCTTCGTCTGTTCCGTTTCACAGGTTGCTGTATTGCTAATGGACACACAGGGCACGTTTGACAGCCAGTCGACGCTGAGGGATTCAGCCACTGTGTTCGCGCTGAGCACCATGATAAGCTCCATGCAGGTACAGCGACTTTCACCCATCTGACCCAGCTTTCCTTCAGTAAACACTATGCATATTTGCATGCGAATGCACGAATATAATATGTTTGCATCCTTAGCCAAGCTGGCGTTGTGGTTCTAAGGGTGGTTGTTCTGTCCACCACTTTGGTGCAGACGGATGGCTTGCCATGAATTTTGTGCAGACATTCATGGTTCTCAGACAGTGAATCCTAAAGACTTTGGTGATCCACTGACCTTTTCTCTAGCGCCACCATGAGGTTGGACTTCCATGACATTTGGATTAGACAATTGTGTCCCCCTTTTGGATGAATTGTAATCACTTTGGTGATCTCTTTCCTTTCAATTTAGCACCATCATCAGGTCAATACTTTGGTTCATGACCAAATACCTGCAAAATGAATGGCCAAACTAAGATGGTAAACATGGTTAACATTATAACTGCTAAACATCAGCATGTTAGCACTGTCATTATGAACAAATTAGCATGCTGAACCTCAGACAGTACAGCCTGACAGAGCTACTAGCATGGCTGTACACCTTTAGTTTAGTTTGCTCTTTCACTGGTACGTTTCTTTGTCTTCACACACCAGAATGATCTCCTTAAATAGACATACTACCTACTTGCATTTGGAAATGCTTTAAAATAAAGTATACTATGAACAAATGGGGTCTTTTTCAGGTTTACAACATCTCACAGAATGTACAAGAGGACGACCTTCAGCACTTGCAGGTAACACCGTCAAGTGTCCGTCAACACTAACCCATAATGGTGAGCTCAGAAAGCAAACGTCTAGATTTGAAATCTATTGCCAGCCAGACATGCATATTAGTATTTGGCTATATGCGTTGGCTTATTGCAGAAACATAAATCCCGTGAAATAAATATAATTTAAAGCCACAGTTGTAATTAACAGACTTATACATACATATATATATATATATATATATTTTTTTTTTTTATTTTATTATTTTTTTTTTTCTGAATTCATGTGCTTCCATAGATTTTATGGAGCATCCCTTCCTGTTGACTCTCACCTAATCACATCATTTCACATCTCCCATGATTTTGTCTTATCCATCTTATTTCAGCTATTCACCGAGTACGGCAGACTAGCTATGGAGGAGACTTTCCTCAAACCATTTCAGGTACTTTACATCATTTTCGCTCGCTGGATGGATTTGCAACTGACTGCATCCAAATGTCAGGAAATGACATTTTCTAATTATTATTGGTGTTTGTTTTAAGCATCTTGAAGTATTGGTATGGGGTTTGTTATGTGAGGAAATCTAATGAGCAATGGAAAGTTTAGACAAAGGATTAGACAAAAACGCAGAGAATGATTTGACCCTAATGTACAGTGCAAGATATCTTTAACAAGAGTCACATTGTGGGTTTTGTTCTCTTAGTCCATGATTTTCCTCGTTCGAGACTGGAGCTTTCCATATGAGTTCCCGTACGGGCAGGAGGGAGGCATGAAGTTCCTCGAGAAGAGACTGAAGGTCAGTTGTCACCCACGTGTCAGTTCGCTTTCAGTCCCGTCAGTAACTGCACAGAGCCGCACAGAAGATAACTAAACCAAACATCTGGGTGTGTTTGTGATGTAGATCTCAGAGAACCAGCACGAAGAGCTGCAGAACGTGCGTAAACACATCCACTCCTGCTTTACCAACATCTCCTGTTTCCTGATGCCTCACCCCGGCCTCAAAGTGGCCACCAACCCACACTTTGATGGAAGAATTACAGGTACACTTCCTCTGTCTTATAGCACGTGACATTTTCATTCTGTCTTTCATGGACACGGCATTGTGGTGTTTCTTGTCAAATGTTTATGACATTGAGTGGGCATTGGTTGGTCACAGTTGCTCCCATTGGCTGCTCACATTAAACATAAACAACATCAAATCATTTTAGTCACACCAGGTAGGCCAGTGCCTGTCAGTCACTTTAGTTCAGACTGAAATATCTTGACAACTTTTGGATGGATTGCTGTGGACCTTTCTGCAGACATTCGTGGTTCCCAGCGGATGAATTCTGCTGACTTTTCCTTTAGCGCCACCATGAAGATGATATTTGTTTTTGTCAACAGCTATTGGAAGGATTGCCTGACATTTGGTAGAGACATGAATGTTCCCCCCTAAATCGTAATAACGTTGGCAAACCTATCATCTATCATCAGGTCAAAATTTTAAATTGTACAATGCGATATTTTGGTTTAGGACTTAACAGTTTGCAAAAACTAATGACATTCCCATTAGCCTCAGTTGTACTTTGTGCATAGTGCTAATTAGCTAAAGTTAGCATGCGAACATGATTAACATAAGCAGCATGTCAGTACTGTCATTGCAAGTATGTTGAATTTCGGCACAGACTGTACACACTCACCAGCCGTTGCTCCCCCCCGTCTAGAGATTGATGGCGATTTCTTGAACAACCTGAAGGTTCTGGTCCCCTGGCTTCTTAGTCCGCATAACATCGACGTGAAGGAGATCAACGGCAGCAAAATCACCTGCCGAGGCCTGGTGGAGTACTTCAAGGTCAGAGCAAAGCACCATGTTAATGTCAAACTTTCTACTGAATAGTGGATTTGAGATATTTTATCTTGATGGACACATTCAAATTGTTTGTGCCAGTCCTGTGCACTGGACACAAAGTCCTTTTATTGTGTATATTTTTAACTTTTTAAACTCTTGAGCGTCTGCACACGACTGTGACTGAATCCATCATATTAATTTTACTTGATGATTTAACCACTTCTATTACTTTTAATGCTTTTTGTCGCTCCTTTGTTTATTTCAGGCATACATCAAAATATACCAAGGTGAGGAGCTGCCACATCCAAAATCCATGCTGCAGGTACATAAACCACTTGTCCTTCTAGTTTTGTTTATTGCAATTTCCTTTGCTACTTTTGTCTCTTTGCACTTTAAAGTTAGTATTTATGTAGGTGTATATAATATTTAGTACCTTTATATTTTAGTTTTCTCAGTATGTTCATAATGTATACAGTATTCTAGTTTTTAAAGTTACTTATCTAAGCATCTGTTCTTATGCTTCTCCTACTGGGACACATTCCCCTGGGATCAATAAAAGTCATCTTATGTTCCCTTAAACTACATGATCACTATATTTTCATTTGCTTCCTCTAAGGCCACAGCAGAGGCGAATAATTTGGCAGCAGTAGCGGCCGCAAAGGATCTGTACAACAAGAAAATGGAGGGGGTAGGTGGAAACGTAAACCGGAGTTTAAAGAAGAAAATCCCAAACTGTCCACTAGCTGCCTAATCCTTCCTCACTGCCCCTGTTTCATTCTGTCCCCAGGTCTGCGGGGGTGACCGGCCCTTCCTGGCCCCCAGCGAGCTGCAGGCCCGACACGGCGTCATCAGAGAGGAGGCCCTGCAGGTGTTTCGGGGCGTGAAGAAGATGGGGGGCGAGGAGTTCAGCCGCCGCTACCTGCAGCAGCTGGAGGGAGAGATAGACGAGGTGTTTGTCCAGTACATCAAGCACAATGACTCCAAGAACATTTTCCACGCGGCCCGCACGCCGGCCACCCTGTTCGTGGTCATCTTTGTCATGTACGTGGCTGCGGGCATCACGGGCTTTGTGGGCGTGGACATCATTGCCAGCTTGTGTAACATGATCCTGGGTCTGGCACTGATCACTCTCTGCACCTGGGCCTACATCCGGTACTCCGGGGAATACCGGGAACTCGGCGCCGTCATCGACCAGGTGGCCGGTGCACTCTGGGACCAGGTAATTCAACGACAACATAAGCATTAATGATGTTAAGAATAAATCTGGCCCAAGTTCAAACCCCAAGTTCATTTTTTCAAATGACAGGAGTCCAAACCCCAACCAGTACGCATTATTATCTTATTACCACCAGAGGGCAACAATGTCCTTTACATCAGTGTTAAGGCCAGATCCATTACAGCAATAATGAATTGTTATTGACCATGCTTTATGTTTTATTTAAAGGTATGTGTTCACACAATGTATTTTTGTTTTTCTTTTTAATGCTTCAAAGGGGAGCACAAATGAGGTAAGTGGAGCAATCCAAGTGGGGATAATTACAAAGGCAGGGATAATCAGTACATCAGAACATCAGTATTGATGGCCTAAAGGTTTCTCAGAATTACTACTTTCGTTAAAATAGGAAACTCTGGATGACTTATTGATAATGACATGGTCACGTGTCACAAGAGATAGACCGTTCTTATTTGCTCTTCAGATTTGTTTAGGTCTCTTCTTTTGAAAGGTGCATATAATGACAATATCTAAGTGGAACAATACGGATCCTCACAATAACATGTGCAAAATATGTATGATTGTACACATTTGAATGTTTCTGGGTTTTTTTCTGCCACTTTGACGGCTATTTCTGTCACCATTACCCATCCACATTACCCCCAAAACTGCTCAACTGTAGGTAGAGGTACTGCACACTTATTAAACGTGTTTTTTGGGTCTGTAAAATACATTATATGACTGTACTGTGGTTATACACATAAATTATTGTGTTAATATTAACATTTCTTACTAATCCTATAAAAATCAGCATCTCACAGGTTGAAAATGTTTTAAATCAGCCCTGAGCCTGCGAGGCCAATGCTGTCAGAGTCGACTGGTTGGGACCTGTCTACGTCATGACACTTGTATAAAAAAAAAGACTCTAATCAGTGTCAGCCAGTCTCCCTCATGTTCCCTGACCCACACATTACGTAGCCACGAGGCCTCCTACAGCTGCTGTGAGGGAGCACTCTAGCTGAATGGGAGGGTGTAGGTACACTGTAAGCGATATTTGGGGAATACGTTCTCTGCCTGTAAACCCCCTCTCTCGTCTCTGCTCCACAGGCTCTCTACAAGCTGTATAATGTAGCGGCCAATCACAGGCACCTGTACCACCACGCCTTCCCCGGGCCTCAGGCGGACGAGGTTGTGGAGGAGCAGGACAAGAAGAGGGACTGATTAGATAAGACCGAGTACAGCATGGACTTCCTGATGATGGACAGGAGGAGGAGGAGCATCCTCACCCATCAGACACTCTTTTATTGTGGTATTGGCTGGTGCTGCCCACCAATACATCCACTACTTTAAACCTAATAACGGACTGTATAATGTTCATGTATAGGCAATGTCAGAGCATCTCCTCAGTGGGTGCCTGCTTTCAAGCGATGGATGCCATTTATCATTGTCTCTCACTTCTGTGAAAAAAAAAACTAACACCTGTACAGATACTGTAGGCACTCTTCCAGAGGAGACCTCGGCATGTCCAACCTCCAGTCAGCTGTTGATTTCATATCAGACGGGTTTTTTTTTTTCCATCATTTGTCGCCGACGACGATTTTTCAACATATAGCCAAATCTGTGAAACCCCCATTTGTGACGATTGTTCTGTTCTTTGAAGTTTAGTGCTGTTTATAAGAAACAATATCTATGATCTGCGATGTTTGAAAGCCAAAATATGTACTGTATGTTAAGTAATGAAGCATTACAAGTGTCATCAGCATGGTAAATGGTTAATGTCTGTCATCTTTAAGCTCTAAAATCCAGGTATACTTTATAAAAAAAAAAGAAAGGAGTTTTAATGGTTGTGACAAAGTGGTATTGTGCCATAACATGTAAAAAAAAAAAAAAAGATATCACATCTACTGCAGACACTCGGTGGCACATGTATTAGTTGTATACAGTATTACAGTTTAATTTTGGAGGTTGGTGTTACTTTTGACAGAGGTCTAGATCAGGGAGTTTGCTTCTGTGCTGGCATTTACTTTCAAATAACAGCACCGGGTGGAAAGACCAAAAACAGAGTACACGGTTCAAAGTTTACACAACATAGCCGACATTATCGCTCACTTCGTAGTCTGCTTGCGGTTTTGTAATTCCGCAGCGTCCCAGTGATCCTCTGTGCGCACGTTTGGTCTTTGAGGTCGAGGGGAAAGAGCGTGCTGAGTTTCCATTGTGATGCAGAGGCGGCGGGTGAAACCATTGTTGCGCTTCTCGCTGAATGTTCGGGCAAACCCGAGGAATGTCGCTGTTCTGCGGCCACTGAGGAATTAAAGCTAGATGTTATTAGGCGGGGGCGACGTGGGCCTGCCTTGGACAAGGATCCTCATTCCACATCTCTGTCATCACCGTCACACACTTAAATCATCTGTGAAAAAAATCAAAAAACAGCAACTGTTGCACAGTGAAAGAGCCCCCCCCGCCCCCCCCTTGACCTTTTCTGTTTCAAAAGCACGCTTGCAGTTGTAAACAAAAGGCTTGCATTGGTGACAGCACTTTTCGGTGTTTGAATACGTTGGCTTAGTAGACTGTTACTGTACATTTGTATAACTGTGGTCATTGTTTTTAGCTCATTGAATAACCCAGAATCACTGCGCTCACTGCTAAACGCCTGCGGCACTGGAATGTGTTTTGATTTTTTTTCTCTCTCCATGTATATATCTGGCCACCAACAGCACAGGAACGCTGTCATGCACATTTAGCAAGTTTATGCCGAGGTTTGACCTCAAGGGTTGGAACATTTAAAGGCACGGCAGCAGAGTGGCTTCTTGAGTCTTCCACAATGTATAATCAACATCGGTGAGGCCTTCACACAAAGAACCATCTAAGTCCAGCTTAGGAATCGTGAGGTTTGGAAATGCCATTTCTACACGAGTATGTCAGCGCGTCCATTCATGGGTCAGAACAGTAGCATTTGTTTACATTGTGTTGCGTTGACACTCCACACTAAATGATAAATGTTAGATTTTATCTGTTAAACGAACAGGGAAACGTATCAGCATACCTAAGCATATTATTCTTGGATTTAAGAGTTCATTCCTAAAGTTCATCCGCCCCCGTCGGCACTCCGGATATCGTGGGAGCCTCAGTGTGCTGAAAGGTCGAAGGAATCCACCTCTTCCAAGTCAACACTGCTACGTTTCCGCACACGCATTGCAAAATTTCAATTACAAGGAGATAATAAATAATAAAGTTGGACCAAATGAATGAAAACTAGACTTGAGTAATTTCTTTTAACATTCCCTCCAGACACGTTTTAAGACGTAAAAATACTCTGGTTTGAATAATAATTTGTGTCTGACATGTGTATATGTTTTTTTTTCCCCACCACAAAATTCAATTGTTAAAAAATGACACCTACACTCCCTCATTGAAAAATCCTGAAATTAAGCAAATATTTTTCATTTCGGAAGTTTAACTGCTGGACACAAGACGTCTCCTGCTTAACTGCAAAGTCTGCTCTCAGTGTTTGGGCACTGGAGGATTCCAGTTGACGGGCTGATATCATTAGAGATTGGTTAGTCGATCAAAAGAAAATGACCTGCCAACTATTTTGATGATTGATTCATCGTTTCAGTCATTCATCGAGCAAAAATGTCAAATGTTCTTTTTAAATGTGATGATTTGCTGCTTTTCTTTGTCATTTATGACAGTAAATGAAGAGACTTTGGGTTTTGGACTGTTGGTTGGACAAAAGAAGCCATTTGAAGACGTAATCTTGGGCTCTGGGAAATTGTGATGAGCATTTTTTGGCATTTTATAGATTAATGGATCATGAAAATAATGGTTAGGTGCAGGCCTAGATATCATAAAAGAGAATTTGGTCAGATATACAAACCAATCTGCAATATGTACACTCTGCAGAAATGTAGTCAAATCTCACCTTCATGATGGTTATAATGTTCAGATTTTATTTCATTTTTTTGTGTTTTAGAGCTGTTGATTCAGCTGTATGATCATTGTGGAGGAGGTAGTTTGTTGTGCTGTTTTGCATTATTACTGACAGGTGTTTCTAATATTTTGTCATTCTTATTTATATCAGTGAGGGTAGGTTACGTAATAGAAACTCCTCTCAGAATAATACAATGTATTTTTGGGGTGTTTTCTAATGGAAAAGATGAAGACTGGTTGCATTTGCAAATGTGTGTCTGGCTGATCGCCCCAGCACACAGCTTCTTCCCTGAGCTTTTCTACAGGACCTTTCAGGGACTACGTTATTATAAAAACATCGATTACAGCGGCTTTGATTACTTTGTGTCTCAGCATAATGTCCGTTTAAGGCTCCATGTGGAAGTGAACAGGCAACAACTGTGTGGTCACAAGTGTATTTTTCTTCACTGTACTTTATTGCTTACGTCCTGTATTTGAAATCCACAAAATCAGATATGTACAAACTGGCGACACTGTTCTGAAAAGATGCGATCGAGTCCTCCTTGCATAATGGACTCACTGAAGAGAGGTTCTTTACAAACCTATTCCACTGTTACTTAATCAAACACCCTTTTAGGACACTCAAACATTTTCAGATTTGTAATCACTCTCATATACGGGGTCTCATTAAACACGTGCTCTTCTTTATTTTACTGCGACAGTAGTTTTGGTTGTATATTTTTAAAGTAATAATGTCAAAGTGTTTTTTCAACTTAGTGAGTAAAAACTGATTGGAAGCTCTATTAGATCAAACCTCCAGCATAAACACATTTCTGAGTATTTTAAGAGCTGATTGATTAGCGATGAGTAGAGCATGCTTCCAATAACCTGCACTTTGTCCACAGAAGAGACGCGTCAGTCCATAAAAATAAGGCGTTACCGAAGCATGAGATATGAAACAAGAAGATGAATTGCACTTGTTTGGCAAACTTAATGTCTTATGAACTGTTTTATAAAGTTCCGGTAGCTTATTTATGTTTCATTATACACACACACACACACACAGAATAAGAATATTCCTGACTTACAGTAATGCCAAGAGCCAAAAGATGCTCAAACCACTGCATCAAATGTGATGCTTCATCCAACAAAAGGTCTTTAAATAAAGACGTGTTTCATATCAAAACTTAAATATCAGTGACGGCTTTCGTGGATTGTCTCATAAAGGATAGGTCATAAAAACAGAAAAATGCACACTTCTTTGTTTAATGTAAGAGTGCGGTTTCAGTTTGAGGGCAACAAAGCAAAAAGGGAAAAAAATAGCCATGAAGTATTTCAAACAGAAACAAATTAGAAGAAGCTGCCCGTCATTTTCTCCCACAGGAAAACATGACGGAGGAGCTGGTGAATTGTAAAAATGCTGCGTTTTATTTTGTTAAAAAAAAGGCACTATCTCTGGATGTTTTTGAACAAATATACGCAAGGTTTTCAGACTCTGCTCGCCTCAGTCTATTAAAAGTAGAATTAATCCATACAGTGATTCAGTTCTCAGGGCAGTGGCTGTAAATGGCGCCACAAGCAGTCTCTCCCCAGATGTCGCACATTATAGGTTATTTTTCTTCATTGAGTGTTACTTTATTCAGTCACATGGTTGTTCATAAATTGAGTGTCACATGGCGGGACAGGGGCCCCCCACCCCCCCAACCAACATGTGACTTCCTGGCTGATATATTTGGATCAAGCGAAGGCACAGATGTGTTTGGTAAAGAGGCCATTAAGAGTCAATCATGATTTCAGGAAGGAAAACGCCGACCGCTCCCAAACTGTGGAAACCTCAGAGAGGCGTGGCAGCGAGACGTCCCTGCTGCACATACATGTCACATGTTCCCTATGAAGTTCTGGTTGGGCTGCTGGGCGTACCACTGCTGCCGCTGTTTGCGAGCCTCCACCTCAGACAGCAGCGCCTGCCGGTACGCCTCGTATGATTTGACGATGTGCTCCAGCTCCTTCATGAAGAGCAGCTTCAGCATGCCCTGATATGTGTCCAAGTCCGCCAGCTGGAACAACTCCCACTTCAAGATGTGGTCATACCTGATGTAAGAGGGAAGATATTTAAATTATACTGATAATATAAAAATCCTTTAAAGATAAACCTGCTGACAGTAATATTTTTAACAAACAATCTTGATACAGATCCCTTAGATTCATTTCCCCCCCCCATTATGACCAAGATACATACGGAAAGTGACATTTTACAGTTGAAAGCCAATATATATCTGCAATAAGCCAATATATTGGTCACAACAACCGACTGAACTTCAGAGGGCGGTAATGCTTATTAATATTTGGTGGCAAAGATAAAGAGGAGAAGAAGAGCATGTGCTAGTTTCCAACAATCAAATTAAAGTTTTTGCAAATGTTTTATGAAGTAGGTCCACAATTCTTTGTCATCTAGATAAATCTCATTCTATGCATGTCACCTGTAGCTAATTTAAGTGTTGTCAATGCTGTATGCATAGTGTCCACAGCTGAAACATTTAGTCAATCAACAGAAAGTTAATCTGCAGCTTTTCTGATGGTCAATTAAATGTAATTTTTTATGATAGGTGCTAAACATTTGGTAGTTCCAGCTTCTTGGATGTTAAGATTTGCTGCTTTTCCTGTTGGTGAACAGATGTTTTTGTTTGTAACTATTAGTTGCTGCCCTAACAGCACTCACTTGAGTGGGGCACGGGCGTACACCTGCAGCCAGTCTGGGATCTCAGCTGTGTGGTACGGGTTAGCTGGCACCAGCACCGGCTGGTTCCTCTCTGCAGGACGTGGCTGATAGGTCACAGGCGGAGGTAATGGTGGAGGCTGATCATAGCGAGGTACACTGGAACAGACAGAGGTCATACACCTTATTTCATCTGTCTGAAACCAACTAAGTCTGTACTGATAACTCAAGCCCAAACGTTCATGAGGAAAAAAATTGACTTATTAAAACAATGTCTGGTGAGTTCATTGTTCCAGGAAATGGTAGCAACACAAACAAAAAAATGCAGCTTTAAAAAGACAAAATCTTTCACTTTTCACATTGATGGCGTACCTTGGAGCACAGGGGTGACGATACTGTGCCCTCTTGTTGATATGATCCACATAGTAGACCCCAAACTCAGCCGACTCCACCTTTTCCCAGCCTGGAGGGAGCCCCTCCCTCTCCAGAGGGTGGCTCCAGTGTGTAGTGTTAGTGTTGTGGTCAATGTAGTACTTCCTGCCACGGATGGTCCAGTCAACGGTCCAGCCGGCAGGAAGGGGGAGGTCCTCTCCCGTTAGATTGGAGAGGTTCCCAAGGGACTTGGCCTGTATTCGACCTATGCCTGAGGAAAACAAACATTTCTTTTTAGAAACCTAGAGGGAGAGGAAGAGATGTCTGACCAAACATACAGCAGAGCAGTTGCCAGCAATCAGTACCTCTGGGAAAGAAAAAATATTTTGGGGAATTTGTTAAAAACAGCATGTGTGAGAAAATGTCATTTAAAGTGGAGGAATGTCCAGCATTTAAAAAGGGTCATTCTGATGTGGCAACTGAACATAGAGCGGGATATGAGAGGAATGCAATGAATGACTTCTTAAAAGGATGACGCTTAATCCCTTTGACTCGGTTACTTTGGTGACAGAGCGTCGTATCCCGACTGACATCATTTGATGAATGGTAGGAAATGGGAGTGTTGTTACATTTAGACAGGACGGCAGAGATCTCTGCATGGCCAGACATACACACAGGAGCTTTCACCGGAAGAGAACAAACCACTGAACTCCCAAACACTAAGAGCAGACAGTAGAGTGGGTTCACTCAACAGATCCTGTTCTTTCATTGGAGACTAATGTCAGCGAGGAATGTTGAGCCAACAGCTGTGTGGACGAGTTCGACGGAGTGAGAATGAGCCTGGAGGGACCCAGACAAAGTTGAGAAAGCAGGAGAATGTGCAGGGAATGAAGCAACTCCGCAAAATGGTGGCTACAATCTGATAAATTCTGCACGAGAGTGACAGCAACAGAGCTGGAGCTCTTCGCCAGCTGCTGAGCGAAGGGACGGAATGTGAGAGCGTACCGCAGAAATGCACTCTTCCTCCGCCTCCTCCTCCACCACCTCATCATGATCATCATCCCTGCCCTTTCGCTCAAAAGAAAAATGGCAGAGAGCCATGCTCACTAAAGCTAAAGCTCAATGCATCGCAGGAACTTCACTGGATACAGTCAAGAGTAGACTTCTACATTTACAACTGGTGACGCAGTGAAGCAAATGAAATGGGTAACCACATGGAAATCGAGTCAGTGACCAAAAGCATGAATCACCACCAACTTTTTTTTTTAAAAAGGACCGGCAGTTTCAGGGAACTTTAGCAATGAGTACATTTAATGCTTCCTGCAATATGTGTGCAATGCAACCATACAGAGAGAAGTACCTACATACACAGATGATCCATAGACGTGAGCAGTCTGAGGCTGAGACATTTGACTGGGGGCGGTCTGAAAATTACTAGTTTGAAGGCAGAAAGAGTCGGCAAACAGAGAGGTGAAAAATGCAGGGTGCCTAATGCTTGTTTAACTTCACTCCAAACCAGGCGATAGGCGGGTCTGACATAATACCAAACCATATAGATGATGCTGACAAGTCAGCCACATAATAAAAAGGTTGTCTATTGTTTGGAGTGGGATGGAAATTTCCTGCGACCCCCTACACATTTAATCTCATGGAAATTACACACTTACACCATACTAATGTTTACAATGCGGAGCAGCAAAATAAAAATATTGAATTCCTCAGGAAAAGTGAAGTACATTTGCTCTTTTGAGCTGTTGTGACAACCAACACTTTGCATTCCTTTCAGCGTGGCCTACAAAGGGTCCAAAACCCATCCATAATACTTTGCCATTTCAAAACAGCAATCATGGACCGTACAGCCACTTTACTTTGACTGCAACATTTTCTTGGGGCCACGGAGTTGGCAATGTCCTGTCAAAAAAATTCCCCAAAAGACAAATCTGAAAAGCTGTAAACTTGCTGGTGTGATTTTAGTTATCCTCAAAGAGGACGGCTCCACTTTCAGACCTCAGAATTTGCAGACAAAAAGCCATACAAAGACCAGTTTTAGTCCCCTTAGAGACTATGACTGCCGGCCAATGTACTTTCCAAAATCGTGTGCAGTTCAAGAATGCAACTCCTGATCTTTGTCACATTTTGAACTTTCTTGCTTCCAATTTCTTATCACTGCCCCTTGTTTACATTCCTATAGAGAAGACACATCTAAACCAATAATACTGTAGAAAATGAGTAGCAAAACACATTTCATGTTTACCTGAAGGGGGTCTGCTTGGAGCTGGTGGAGTGTGTTGTCTTGGAAGTCTTTGGAAGTTGTGTTCATTGTGCTCATAGTATCTATAGTCCTCAGGAAAGCGGTCCGGGACCCTCCTGGGCTGGTGCTGCTGTTGGTGCTGCTGGTTGTCATAGTAAGGTTCAGCGGGGTAATAATACCGGGCAGCGTCTCCATTCTCAGACATGGGGCTCACGTCTGTGAGGAAGGACTGTGAGGAGCCTCCGTACTCGTGGGGAAGGTCTCCAAGACTGCGGGGCAGGTACGGAGGTGCCGACATGCGGTGGCTCTCTCTGCGTGCCACCTCATGAGGAGGCCTCTGCACAGGGGTACGGAGAAAGCTCTTGTTGCGGGACACCACAGGCTCCCGGCTGGGTGCCACAGGGTAGGCAGAGGGCCCCATGTCTGGCAGAGGGACCTCTGTGCGTCTGGGAATAGTGGGTCCATGACGGATGAATGAGGGCATAAGATCTGCAACCAGGTAAACACGGCAAGGACAACTGTCAACGTCAGTCACAAGAAAATAACACAGTAGTAGTACCAATAGGCAGTGGAGGAAGGTAACCAAGTACACTTACTTAAGAACTTATGTAGTACAACATACAAGTACACGTACTTTGTTTGAATTGAGCATTTCCTTACTCCACTACATTTCAGAACATAATATTGTACTTTTTACTCCACTACGCTAGGCAATATAAATGATCATGTTATAAAATATATACTTTCATACTTTGTTACTTCTGTAAAAAAAAAAAAAAAAAAAAGTAATGCAGGACCTTTATTTGCAATGTTGTATTTTAGATAGATAGCATAGTATTGCTACATTTAGTGGTACATTTCTTATACTTCTCCCATCACTGCTAATAAGTACAATGTAATTGTAGTAACAGGTAATCCACTAACGATACAACGCAAATTGGCACTTGGATGAGTTTTCCTTGTTTACCGTCACTTCAACATCAGAGGACAACTGAACAAGTCAACAACAGATGACAACACTCATCCAGTGTCCAGCAAACGATACAGGTCGGCTAACTAGCAACAAATCTGACTTTTCAGCAAACGGCTACAAATAAAAAAAGGTGATAAATGGCAAACTACTCATTTAATTTAGCCTTGTTGTGCACTTGCAATCCACTCAGGAGCTATCGTTATCTCTCGCCGTTCCTTTGGCACCGCAGCTGACGTTAACATGATCATGTAGCTAGCTAACGCTGCCCGGGTAGCAGCTTGTTTTGGTTGACCTGTACACAAAAACGCGATTAAACGGTTGTTTACAAGCTCGGGGGCCACAATAGGGCGGCAACGTGTTTCCACACATCCACTGTTCACGGCCTGTTTGACGTGGTTAGCTTTGCTGCTTACTGGCACCAAAGCTCACTTTTCGCCAGCAGGCTAACTTGGTGCTAACTCGGCGCTAACTCGGCTAACGCATCAACTTGTCGCGCTTACTTCTCAGGAGCGGCGACGTTTCCTTCTTCACATACTTCCCGTGCACCTCGGCAGGTTTCGACGCTTCGTTTTTGCTTTTCTTTCGCGAGAGCATAACTCAAAAGGCCCGGAAGCGTCGACAACACGTCGCCGTTATGTCATGGCACAGTCCCGCGACACCGCTCTGCGACCCCTCCTGCGGACAGTCAACATGTTGGTCGTTGGATTAGCTAGCAGCACGTTAGCCAGCTAACCTGAGCTGCGGGGCGAGCCTTCCCTCCAGCGGTCCGGTGCGCTCTGAGCGGCGCTGCACGCCCCGCCGCGGGGCCCCGCTCTCTGGGCATGGTTACTGCGCAGCCCTGCCCATTCTGGCAAGCGGATACACGAACACAACGTTGCCAACTGAGCTGCACGGTGTCGACAGGACTCGCAGCTAAACAGGGCAAAGTAACGTGCCGAGAACAGGGGATTTGAACCGTCGCGCTCACTGTAGGAGCGACATTTGTTTTGGGTTTGTTTTTTTTTCTTCCCCCAAACTGGAAATATCACACTGACAAAACGCCCAGTCACACCTCTGCGTTAGAAATGTTAACGGCACAGAAATATTAGAAACAACATTATGAAAAGTAAAAGTACACATTTTGCATCATCATGGCTCCCGGCAGTGTATAAACATATTTACATGCAAGCAGAAGTTTAATGGGCATCATAGATATGATCCGTGTGTAAAATATTGTGAAAATTAACAATTGCTGTTAAATGAATGCAGTGGAGTAAAAAGGTACAATTTGTACTTGGGAGTAGCAGTATAAAGTAACATAAAAAATAAAATAAACATAGTTACATACGTGGTCCATTACCATCTACAGACTGATAAATGTGCAGGGCACCGACTGCGAAGATCCTCCCCAGACAGCAGCACAGACAAATGAACCCAGCAAATGTTCATATCAAACACAATCCATGTGTTTCATTTATACCTGTAACGCAAAACATTACCCTGCTTAACATCGGTGCACATTCTGCAGCAACTGTCAACACAAGGTCCTTCATTTGAATCACAAATATTCATGACGGCACAGCTTTAACATATGAAACTTTACATATTGCAACAGTTGACAGGATTTTAATCAGACGTATTTAAATAGCAAGTATTGCCACTTGACATTCATTTAAAGTGAACGGGGACTTCCGGTAGTGTCACATGAAAGCAAACACCTCGGAAAGGTCACCAGACTATTTGACTTCTCTCTTTACATGATGTTATTACAGACTTGTTTGTTTAAGGGCTTTCTGGAGGGAAGAACATACTTTTTCACAGCATAGACACTTATATATAAACAAGTGCACTTCAGTATTGCTTCTCTCTTTCAAAAGAGAAATTAGTGTCGTAAAAAATATTTCATTATTCGCTCGCAGCAGCTACGGCTTTGAAACTTTTTTAAAATGACAAATTACTGTAAAATGGCATGTTTTCTTTACAGTCCAACCTCACATTTGGTTCTTCACAGGTCCAACACAACATACTGTATGCTAAATACGGTTTAAATAATAAAATGAACAAATAGAAATACTGCATATTTAGCAGTAACATTTAGGCTTTAACATGCCAATGCATTTGGCTGCATGTGTTGCACAAAGGTTCAAGCGAAAAAAAAATAATATATATATATATATATATATAAAAAAAAAAGAGAAGTAAAGAAACTGAGTAAATACACAGTGCACTTAATGGTTGACTTTGGACACCTGCATTTCACATGGCAAGTGTTGTTAATGTCCAGAGTACCTCTAGGTGATACGTTATGAGCATTTATAGTGGTAAGGCAGTGAGGAAAGCGGCGAGGGGCTCAGGTCACGCACTATCTTGTTAAGGCTGGAGATCTTCTCTTCCAATAGGTAGTTCTTCTTCTCTGTGATTTTCTGCCGCTGCTCAGTCATCTCCAGAGCTTTCAGCAGCTGGCCGTTCTCCACATACAGGTCTTCAATCAACACGTCTGCTTTGCCATTCTTGTGCAGCTGGAAAAGTCAAGAGAAAGTAGATGCCAACGGCTCTGATAATTCCATAATTAATGTAATTTAATATAGGTCACTAGAGCCCGATTGAAACTGAATGTCCAGTGTGGCCAGTGTTATCAGCTAGTCGCGATATATCGGTATTACCTTACTGAAGATACTTCGATATTTTGACAATCTTATTTGATTGATACTGATGATTTTATCAATTGATGTCTCAGGAGATTTGTCTAATGCGTTTTGAGATTTGTTTCCATTATTCCCCAACATGTGGCTTTAGTAAAGAGATGTGTTTTTTCACACTTAATTTGATACCTGACAAAAGGTCCACGAGCAAAATGTTGTCTCTAATAAACTCCGACAGTATGCGGGAATTCAATAACACTTTGTATTTTTAACAAAACTGCTTAATTATATATACGGTCCATATAGCCTCATCGAATTTTCTAAAATTCTCATTATCAGCCTCAGAAATCCACTACTGTAATTAATAGTGTAAAGCACAATTTCTCTCTCCATCCTGTTTTTCACTTTAAAAATGTATAATTTCTGATGTTTTTGAACTGACCTGGTCTTTCAGCTGAGCAACCTTCTCTTTGAGCAGCAGTTTGACGTTATGCAGCGACAGTTCAATTTCCCGCATTCGCTCCTCCATATTCTTCATCTTCCTCTCTCTGTCATCCTGGTGAGAAGACAGTGAGCGATATCAACAAGTTGCTGCGAATGCAATAAAATGATGATGACGACACTTGAATATTATTCCCCTTGAGATTAAACTGAAAAACGTGAGTGATAAAAATCAAACGGCATACAGACCACATTCAAATGAGTGATGTTTTATTTTATCTCGATTTCAGCATTGCGTGATTTCTGGTACATTTCTGAAGGGGAGGACAATGCACTAAAAGAAATTAATAAAATATAAATAGGTATAAAATTATGCCATGCATTCCAGACACCTCTACAAAAAATAATTTAATGCATAAATAAAATAAACCCTTGCATGATTCTATTAAAATAAATAATACATTTAAGTCTATATATGGTACAAAATAGCACAAGAAAGACTCCCTAAATGACTCAAAAATCAAAACACAGACACGACATTAATAAATATAATGGCACACTACTGGGGACAAACAATGACTTACTTCATGTGGATTTTCTAATAAGAAATACCAGACAAACACTCAAAGTTAAGAGTTGTGCGACATGTTTGAATCGTCCTTGTTTTGGAAAAAAACAACCGAGAAAGGTGTGATTCACTTTGGTTGTGTAGCAGCAACATAAACAGGTAGCTTGAAGAAACATTTAACTATGCGTGTTGTCCAAGAAGAAATACAGGCATAAACAAGAAAAGACAAAAACGGTGAAAACTTCGTACCTTCAGTAAGAAATCTCTATGAACCCTGACTGGACACAGACAGTACCAGCACCTGACAGTTACAGGTTGAATTTGCTTGATTGTTAGAAAAGGCTCAGAAGGCTGTCGGGCACTAACCTCGCCTCAACTTAACAGTCCTCGATGGTCATAAGGCAACCGGTCACACAAGGTTTAGCCCCTGAGGATGTCTCAGACAATGATAAATGGTACAAGTGCATAACAGAACATTCCCAGAAAAAACACACCCTGTGTTAAAAAGATTCCCTGTATTGAAACTACAAAATGAGCACAAAAATGGCCGTATACAAGACAATTTCTGTCAACAGACAACATTGTGTAGATGTTACATATTCACTGGTAATGCCATTATTTTAAGTCAAAATCTTATTGGGGGAAAACGTCAGTAGCCTTTTCTGTGTTTCCCTGCCACCTAGCAGCATGGAAATACAACTACACATTCATGCCTTCTTAAAATCAGGCACCACATTTGTTGACAAGCTCCTATTAGGATGCAGAAAGGATGGCAACATGTGCCACAGTCCGAGCAGAGGAAGAGCAGGAAAAAGAGTAAAGTGAAGAGCAGGGAAAGATGCTGGTGTTACAATCCACCGATCCGCCGGTAGCTGTCTGCGTGAGCCGCCCGCTGCTCCGGCATCGCCGCCTGGAGAGAGAAGGCAGGTACACTTCACCACGGCTCTACCCTCTCCTCTAATCCTAATAACCTACACAGGCCTTTGTTTGGGTTACGATGGTTTATATTTATGGATGTTTGGTTTGTTGCTAAATGCCCAGACATAAAACTGTCATTTATTTTAAGCTAGCATGAAACAAAATGTCTAATATACACAATTATATTGAATGGGATCTTTTTCTTTTTTTTTTTAAACTTACTTATTCATGGTAACCTAGTGATAATAGTCATAGCTGCAGATAACATATAAACACACACACACACACACAACAAAAAGGTCAGATGGTATTAAACTTCACTAACACTGGGATTACGCCATTTAAAAAGCTACATCTACTGTTTCAAGATGGGGAGGAACAGAGGTTTGTGCAATATGACAAATGGAACAAAACAGCCACCAGGACCGCACCCAGATGATCACACCACTGCAACAACTTCAGTCCCGAAATGGAAAATTAAATAAAGACAGTGAGTTCAAAAACACGCGAAGAAACACACAGGCACCACAGACTAAACACCAAACCCAGAAAGTAAACACTACACACACGGCATAAGGAGATGAGGACAGACAGGCATTGAGATGGATCTGTGATAATGCACCAAGCCAAGGAGCACTGCAAACCCAGCATTCAGACAAAAAGGTAAATGGAGGATCATCACTCAACACTCAGCTCATGTGTTTGAGAAATGACACACTGTTAAGAACAATTCATAAAAATATTCGCTGTCATGCTGAACAGTTTAGTCTTGTATTGCTTTTTTAAAATTTACACAAAGCCAAAAAAAAAAAAAAAAAAAAAAAAGTAGTTATTTTTCAGCACCTGAATTGAGTGACGTATTTGCATGGACACACTGTACACCAAAAGTGACAGTGAAAGAAATACAATGGGTGTATTTACCATTCAACTCCCACTATGTCGCAAAACATTTCCAACATGAGCTGTAGCTCACAGTTCCCTTTTTATAGCCATAAATGAATTTATTGTAATTGCGACAACAAATGGCCATTATGTGGCAAAAAGCAAATGATGACCGGGAAAGAAAAATGGCCACTAGAAGGGGTAGTCATGCAGCTCTCATTTAGCTCATGTATTTTCAAATACATGTACACATTTGCTTGAGTCTACTATCAGGGATGGTTCAGGTTGTACTGTACCTGCATGTTATCCGGATCGTCGCCACGATGCTGCCCCCTGGGCATCCTGTGAGGCGATGGAGGCAAAAGTCCAACCAACTGAGCCTGAAATGACTGGACAAAGTAGAAAAATAAGTAAGAAAAAACAGGAACACTGTCAGAAGAGAAAATATATACAATCAATCATGTATTCTTGATTCTAATTCTAAATCTTCTGAGAGAAACCTGGCAAAAAGGTATGTTGAAGGCATAAAGAAATCAAAGCATAAGTACTCTATATATTAAGGGAATGCCCAATTTAAATAACACAAGTACACATCAATACGTTTTATCATAAAACCACTAAAATAAGAGAAGAGCTGGTACCACGACCTACCTCCAGCAGCTGTGTAGACAGTCGAGCCATTTGGGTCTTGAGCACCTCATTTTCTTGTTGAAGGCTCTCCAGCTCTGAGAGTCCTTGTCCCGCTTCACTTCCCTGAAACACGCAAAGCACATGTAAGAATCAGAGCGGACACCAGGGTATATTCAGGAATTCTGAACTTAAATTGCATACCCTTTCAGACCTTTTCAACATATTTTAAGACTGCAATGCCACAAGTTGTAACTGGTTATCAGCAACACACTTTGTATTTACAGTGCATTCATTTTGAGATTGCAAAACTTACTCTTAGTCGGACATACCGGTAATTCAGATCGGCCGGGAGGGAACAAAACTCAAGAGAATAAAAGTGTTGACTAACCCAAAGGCAAGGTTTAGTAAAAGTAATGATAGTCACATACTGACTTTCTCACATTATGTTCAGTTCCAAAAAACAATACCTCATAACATGCAGATGAAGACGTTTTAATACTTTTCAAGGCTCTTAATTTTTGCTAAATTGATTTAATACATTTTAATACTTTCTAAGACCCAGTGGATACCCTGGACACCACAAACTCTGCATGTTTAGGAAAAAAGTAACAAAAGGAACAAAGGTTATCTGGTTATATTTATGCAGGTTATACCTTGGTGAGCTCCTTTTGTGCCTCGAGCTCCTGCTTCAGAGAGGCGTTCTCCTGTTCCAAGGCCTTCACCAGGGAGGACTGACTCTGTGGTTTGTGCTGCTTCAGGGACAGGATGGTAGCATCAAGCTGACGGACCTGCAGACACAGAATAAAAGGCTTATAGTTTAGTGTCAGAGAGGGAAAATGGAACACTAATGTGACTGTAGGTTGGTATAGTTCATTACAGTTTGCTGTAGTCCGCAGCTCACCTTCTCTCTTGACTGAATGAGGTCTCCTTTGATGTTGCGCACTTCTGCCTGAAGCCTCTCGTTTTGCTGCCTTAGTAGCTGCTGATCCTGCTCCATCAGCCAAGACATCTCACCTCTGTACAGCTTCTTGCTCTGATGCTGGAGGCCACTCGAATGCAAGGCCATCTCCAAAGCATGGTTCTGTGATGAACAAAAGAAAAGGTCAATAATTGTGCTCCCTTGTCTGTACATTTAAATGCCCACAAAATAAGCCAAATAATCCTTATGCTTTTTCCTTTTTTTTGGTGTATAAGTGAAAAACATCAAGAAAATCTTACTTTATCATTCACATTTTGCAGCTGTTTGTGCAGCACTGCAACTTCATGTTTGAATGAATCTCTCTCCTGCTGCAAAACACGGAGGTCTGACTTAAGACGAGCACTCTGATGGCTTGCAGCCTGTAGAGTTTCATCCACAGTCTTGGCCTAGAGTGGCGAAAGGAATGCATTTGGTCCTGAGTAACACTGTTTTTGGGGTTCAACTTGTTTGAAATAAGCCTACTAAACAGCAATTGATTTGTTATGTTTTTACACAATTTAGCAGTAAATTGTGATGTAACAGAGATGATTCTGTAGGTAGCAGCAGACTCGTACCCTCTCTTCAGCTTTGGCTAGCTGGCTGCGGAGGCCCCGGGTCTCCTTATCCGTGCTCTTTTGCTTCTCTACCAGGTGGCTGAGCTGATTCTCCATAAAGTCCACTTTGACTGCCTGAGAACCAGAAGATGACTACAGTTGTAATGAAACAAACATTTATAAAATCACCTTCACTGCTAAAACTAGATCACACCAAAACATCTCGGCAGATCAGTTGCCAGAAAATATTTCTTTAGCACTTTCTTTTGTCATTGAAGGTGAAATTATTCACAGATGCTTGTTTACACCTGGGCTGACAGAGTCATTTCATTGCAAGAGTAGGAGGTATTCTTCATCACTTTGTCTCTGTGTCATGCATTGATGGGGCTACTGTGAAATCCGTTGAAAGTGTCCATGGCCTGCTCACCTTCTCTCTGAGGGCTGAGAGCTGCTGTGTCAGCTGGGTATTCCTCTCCTCCAGCTGTGCAGTGTCTTCCAGAGCTTTGGTCAGCTCTGCCTCCAGAGCAGACACACAAGCTGCCAGCTAACACAAGACAGCCACCAATTATCTACCCGCTACCACAACGACACCATGACGACCATTAGCCTGTCATAAGACACTGTTTACCTTGTTTCTTTCTTCAGCAGGGAACGCCTCCCTCCTCTCATTTTCCTTTATCAGTGCTGCCAGCTGCTGTTGTAGATTCTCCACATCAGCAATGCTTTGGGCATTTTTGTCTGACAGAAGCCCATTCTCATCCTCCAGTCGCTGGCTCTGCAAACGCAGCTCTGAAATCTGCAGAGGAGGAGATCATACATCTAATTAACTGCTTCTGAGTGTAGGAAGAATTCATTGTGTGAAGACAAAAGTATGTTTTATGACTTTTTAGCCATACTAGCGGTGTCAGTCAGTCTGCCACTTTGGTCCAGACTGAAATATCTCAACACCATGGATTGTGTGACATTTTGTACAGACTTTCATGGTCCCCAGAGGACAAATCCTACTGACTTTGGTGGTCCCCTGACCTTTTGCCAACATCAGGGTTTAATCTGTCCAGTACTTTGAATTATGAACAAACTATTGACATTCTCATTAGCTTAATTTGTACTTTGTGTTTCGTGTTTGTGTTTAGCGTTTGTTTTTAGCATGCCAACACGCTAAACTAAGACGGTGAAAATGGTAAACATTTACCTGCTGATAGCATGTTAGCACTGTCATTGTGAGCATGTTAGGATGCCATTGCTGAAGTTATGATTTAGCTCAAAGCACCACTGTACAGCCTCACAGAGCTGCTAGCATGGCTGCAGAGTCTCGTCTTAAGTTACCTGTTTCTTGAAATTCTCTGCTGCCTTTTGAGCCGCAAACTTCCCCTTTTTTAAGTTCTCCAATGTTTGTCTAAAAGTCAAACAATAGAAGGAAATGTCAGTTCACATGACAAAACAAAAATGAACAGAGGTAATGATTTGTAAATTACAGTTGTTTCTTACATCAACTCTTCCTGGGCCTCCTTCAAGTCCTCTTCCTTCAACGTAGTGAGCTTTTGCTTGAGGATGAGGTTTTCTTCAGCGAGACGACTGGCCTCAGATCTATAGACAGACAAAACTATGTTAGAAAAAGTAAAAAAAAAACAAAACAGATTCCATCAAACTGTACATGTCAGAATACACATTTATAATTCAAATGGGATGACGTAAAAATTACATGGCAAAATAGGTAAGAAATTCACATGCTAAATATTGTTTAAAAGCATCTTCCACGATTTACCGACATTAACTTTGCAAATTTGTGTTTTCTCACTGGTGATCTACAGGGATCCAAGCAGCACAAGTGTTCAAGATCTGTTGCATTGCACAAAGGGTTTAGGAATCTAATCACAGCTGGAACAAACAGCACTACATTGTGCTTGGGAATAAAAGCAGAAGCGCTCTCAAAAATCAAAGCACCAAAGGGATGAGACAATGAGAAGCCACAGGAGACATGGAGGGACGGGTTCCTAGTTTTTCTCCACGTTACCTATGAGCCTGTGTTGTTTCATTTAACATCTGTGACTTGTCCTGTAGCTCTGTGATGGCTCTGCGAAGTTCACCGTTTTGCTTCTCAAACTCCTCACAGCAGTTCTCCAAATCAGTCACTGCCTGAACTTTAACCTCCAGCTCACTGGTCAGAGACTCATCTGCGGGGCTCTCAGATTGTCCAGCGTCTGGGTGTATGGCCGACAGAATCTCACCCTGCCTCTCCAATTCACTGAACAACTTGGAGAGCTTACTGTTCTCATCTCTCATCCTGCCGATCTCATCCACCAGTGAAATATGCTGATCTTGGAAATCATGGAAAATATTCATCTTGCTTTCAATGCTCCAAACTCTCTTTTCAAGTTCACTGTTTTGGTCCTTCAGTTTGGCATTTTCACAAATACAATCTTCATATCTAATCTGAAGATCTGTCACCTTTAAGGCCTTCATCTCCAGCTCTTTGACATGCTCCATTAAGAGTAGCACTTTAAGTTTGAGGCTATAGTTTTCCTCCAATACCTGGTGGCCAGTTTGGATCTTTTCATTGTTATGAGCCAGAAGATTCTCTAGTATTTCTGACTTCTGTTGAAGCAGAGAAATCCTCTCGTGTAGGAGGATGTTCTCCTCTGTGGCGGTGTTATACAAAACCTGTATTTTAAGGAGAGAATATTCCCGGTCCTCGCAATCAGCATCTTCACTAAGAGTCTCCAGACAATCATGTGCGAATTCAGCCTTTATTTCAGTGGTTAAATGTTCACAGTCTAAGTTTAAATTAAGTTCAACGTCCTGTCTACACTCGTGAGAGTTATTTGGTAAACAAGAAACCTCAGCATCCACCAGACACGGTTCAGAGTCACTTGTCTCTTCCAGCACTGAGGGATCAACCACAATCTCATGACATGGCTCATCTTCATGGGAAGTGCCTTCATTGCCCAAAGCTGGTACATCTTGAGGTTTGCTCTCCTCCTCACATGATTCAAGAGCGACTTTATTCTCACCATCTGTTGCATCTACATTCCCATCGACACCTCCAAACGCCTCAAGGGATGAGACCGCCTCACACTGCATCTCTGGGCAAACAGCTTCGTTTGCATTTGAATGATTTTCATCTGGAACTGGAGGTTCTGGGTTGCAGCCATCGCAGGATGTCACTTCACGGTCTTCATGTCCTATTCCTGCATCGCAACAGCCTACTTTGAGGTCTCCTTCAACCTCCTCAGAGTGTGCATTTCCAATTTGGTAATCTTCTGCAGCAACAACTTCATTGTGACATTCCTCACCAAAAACATTGGTGCTTTCAGGCCATGTGTCATTATTCTCAGACGCAAAAATTTGACCATCATATTCTTTGTTTTCAGTGGCAACTTCCACCATGTTGACTCCTTTCTCAAGCAGAAATGGTGACAAACAAACTAGTTCCTGATTTGAGGAATCGACAAGAATAACCTCATTACTAAGACAGATTTCAGGGTTAGCCAAACATGTTTCCAGTTCCTCACCAGAAATAGAAATACATTCTCTGGTGTTTAGCGTCTCATCCATGAACGTGCTTATTTCCTTTGATTTTTCCATTTTTTCTTCCTTAGCATTTTCTGCAGAAGACAAACACTGATTGAATTCCATTTCTAGCTCTTTAATTCTCATTTTAAACACATCTCTTTCTGCTATAAGCTCTTCTCTGTCAGTCTCCAGATTATCTTTTAATCTTTTCTCAAGAAAAGCTATATGTTCCTGTTGCTCCTTCCTCTCAAGCGCAAAGTCCACTGCTGCTTGCGTAAGCAGCATCTCCAGTTCCTCAGTCCTCATTTTCAAGCCATCGCGCTCAGTTAACAGTTCAATCCTCTCAGTAATCTGCCTCTCAGAAATGGAAATCATCTCATTGTATTTTCCTGTAAGTTCTGACTGGCTGCTCAGAAGTTCTGCCCTCTCCTGTTTAAAATCATCCACCGTTTGATTAAGGAGGAGCTCAATCTCAAGAGCTTTCTCCTCATACTGAGAAAGGAGCTCGTTTTTGGTATCCAGGCTTTCCTGAAGTCGGCTATGGAGGTCATTCAGCTGCTTACTCAGCTCTATCTCTTTAGTCTGAGCCATACAAATAAAGTCATCTAGTTCATTTTGCAGTTTCTGGTTTTTCTTCACAAGTTCTTCCATTTTCTCTGTGTGAAGACTTTCTAGCTCATGTCGTTCTTTTTTCCACTCTTGTTTCAGGCTCTCTCTTTCTTGCTCCATGGCCTCCTCCATCAGTCGTCTTTGTTCCTCCGCGTTCTCAAGGACCTCCTGTATCTGTGCATCCCAGCAGCGTTTCTGTTCAATAGGGCTTTCAGAAATGGCCTTCAGCTCACTTTGGTAATGCCGTTCAAGTTTCAAAATATCAGCCTGAAAACGCTCTGCAACAGATTCTTGATCACCTGAGAAACGATCTTCCACTTCCTTGATTCTCTGGGTGAAGCTGATCGTGATTTCTCTCCTGTACATGGTTATTTAATGAATGTTACAGCAACAGTTTTGAACTCTTACTAGCACATATTTGCTGATTTATTCACAGGAATACCTAGGTATTTTGGGAAATGTGCTCATTTGTTTTTTTAGCCGAGAGTTAGATGGGAAGATTGATAACGCTCTCACATGAACTTGACTGACATGACGGACCTAATCAAAAATCAAATGTGTTAATAGTTTTTCCCAAAACTGCTACGCTTGAAGGTGGAGTGAAAAGCCAGACATCCTAGAGAGGGGGGAGATAATTCTATTTGGGTATAAAAAAAAAAAAAAAAAAAAAAAAAGGTACACATCTTACCACATCTACCCAACCGGTCGAGGCAGATGACAGCCCGCCCAGAGCCTGGTTCTGCTCGAGGTTTCTCTACATTAACAAGTGCTATGAGAACTTTGTTATGATATGGCGCTACAGTATATAAATAAAACTGAATTGAATCTTCAGATAGTCTAATCTGCAGCAAGAAGAAAAGTAAGCGCATTTCCCAAAAAGGACAGAGCAAGTTGTATGGATAAAGAAGTTACTATGACATAAATGAAATAAAAAAAAAAAAAACTCCAACATCTCACCTCTCCTGAGCGATGTCATCTCGTAGTTTGTCCAACATGCTGCTGAGAGTGTCCCTCTCTCCAGCGTGCTTGACAGTCAGCTCCTTCATGGCCTCTCGGTGGCTCTCCTCTAGACGACCCCTCTCCTCTGCCATTAAGCATTCTAGTCTCTTCTCCACCTCCTCCATCTCAGTCTCAAGCTTCTCCCTCTCTTTATTCAGTCTGTCCTGGAGCATCCCTTCGTAGTCCTCCTCCAGTTGCAGTCTCTCCCTCTCCCACTCCGCCATCAGCTTTTTCTCCCTCTGCTCAAACTGCTCTTGTAACTGCAGCCTTTCAAGCAGAGCCTCCTCCTGACGCTCCAGGAGCTGGGCTCGTTCAGTCTCCCACTGCTCCCTGAGCTTACTCTCCTTCTCCTCTTGCTCCCTGAGAAGCCTCAACATCTCTTCCTCCAGCAGCACCTGCAGAGTCTCATTATTCTGCTCATCCAGCTGAGCCCTCTCTTTCTGCCACTTCTCTGTCAGTCTCTGCACAACCTTATCACGCTCTTCCTCAAACCTCACCTTTGCCTCATCTAGTCTGGCCTTCAGTTCATCCTCATGGCTTAGTTGCAATAGTTCCTTTTCACGTCTCCAATCATCTATCAATCTCTTCTCCAACTCAGCCTTTTCTTCCTCTAGTTTCTTTCTCCCCTCTTCAAGTCTGGCTTCAGAAAGCTCAACATGCTCCTCCTCCAGTTTCTTAATCGCAATGGCATGTTGTTTCCTCAGCTCTTCCATGTCATCAACAAGGTTTTCATCAGTCTGTTGGGCTTCGAGAGCATTCAGCTGCTCCTCCAGGTCTGCAGCATAGGTGTGGGCCTCTAGCAGTTGTTGTCTGAGAGTTCCCACTTCCTCCTCTTGCAGACTCTCGAGCTCTTCCCTCTCCTCGGCCTGCGTCTTCTCCAGACAGGTCCGCTCCAACTCTGCCTGCTCCAGCTGGCTCTGGAGCTTCTGAGCATGGCTCTGAACGCTTGCCATCTCCTCCCTCAAGGCCCGGACCTCCTGCTGGTACTTGACGGCTAATGCAGCATTCTGGTCCCCGTGGTTCGCCCTCTGCTTTTCTACAATCTTATCAAATTCATTGATCTGTGGTGATAAAAAAAATTAAAAGAATGTAGAGAAATTCAATTAATAAATACACCAGCTTTTTGTGTCACAAGATCGATGAGAGGATCAATACCGTTTTCATGCCTGTACACTAAATGTAAAAATACAGGGAGCAGCCGGTTACCTTAGTTCAGGATAAAGACTGGAAACGGGGAAACAGCTAGCCTGGCTGTATCCAAAGTTAACAAAATACAACCAGTTGTTTCCTAGCTAACCACTCCCCCTGTTTCCAGTCTTTTTTCTAAGATGGGCTAAACTAAGCTAATCATTTGGTGGCTGTAGCTTCATATTTAAAAAAGACAGATATAAAATCAGCAAAAATGGGAATAGGTGTATTCCCCAAAATGTTGTTCAGTTCACTCATCTTGACAGTCAAGTAAGTTCAGAACTTTGATGCAGCCAACAAGACCAGGTAAAGACCAATTAAAGTATATACGTACATCACTGCCATTCAGTATCTTGATATATTGATATAACAATGGTACGTCCCCCTGCTCTTGCTAGCATGTACACAAAAAAAGGTATCTACTAGACTCACTTTGCTTTCCAGCTGGTTTCGTAAATCATCCATTTCGTGAAGGTGCTGCTCCTTCAGCTGCTCCAACATCATCTCTGCTTCAAGGCTCATGCTGAATGGCTGAACCTCCTCTGCACCGATACCTGCAATAAGTCAAGTTAGAAGTTGACATCTGACCCAGGGTTTCCTTCTGTCTATGCAAAAGGTCTTTGTACTGACTGTCGTCATGAACAGATGTAGTTAGTGGTCTGTAATGCGTTGTCCAGGGACGGTATGTGCGTGTATGTGTGGTCCAAGTATTCATTACACCTACCTGGATCGGACTCCATGCCAGGGCTTTTACTCTCCAGTTCTTCAGAGAGAGGTTTGTGGCAGGACTGATTAACTCGTCCAAGAGCGTGGAACTCCTGCAGCTCTGACTGCAGCTCGTCAATACGATCCTGCAGTTCCTACCAAATGAGAGCGCTACGAGTTAAACATGTGTAATGAATAAACATAATTTGTCCTCTCACCACATACATTAGAGTGTTTTTTTTTTTATGTATCTAACATCTAGTCCGTACAGACAATATTGCTGTCACCACGTCGTACACGTGTGGACACGCAAACAAAAAGAGAATATTAAAGAAAAGGTGGCCACTTTTTGCATTACCCTGTACTGAGCTTCGTAGCTGCTGCGTAGTTGTTTAATACGTTCCTCTTGGAGGAAGAAGTCTGCACTACCAGGGTCCAGATCTCCAAACTAAAGAAAATAAGATAATTTTCCAGTTAGTAGTCTGTTTGCACAGAAAGCATAAAATAAAAAGACACAAACAAAAAGAGCTAAGCAGAAGAGGAGAGAGATGACAGAAAATCAAATCATGAACAGAAAGGTCAGCAGAATAACTCTAAAAAACAAACAAGAGACGACAGAAAGCCATCCCCACTTATGGATAGCTGTAAAATGTCTTCATACCCTTTCTTTCATAATGTTGTCCAAACATGTCTGGAGTTTTGCAATTTGGTTTTGTGCCTCCATGAGTTTTTCTGCATTGTCCAGCAACTCCATTTCAAGACGTCTGTTTTCCTAAGAAATAGACACCAACAACATAGGTCCTCTTTACATGATCATCAAAAAAGATTAATAATTGCAACGTTTAGTGAAAATTAAGTCAGGTAATTTTTGATCAGCGAGTTCTTTGAGCGTCAATAAGAGACACTACAATCACCACAAATCTTTTTGGTACCTTCACAGAGATGGAGAGGTGGTCTCTGAGAAAAGATTCATCCTCCCTGATCTTCCCAACCTCTGCTTCCTGTTCCTCGCGTTGCAGGCCGGCCTGCTGCTGGATCAGTTCCATCTCCTTCATCAGCTCTGATCGTACTGCTGCTAGCTTCTCTTTGTGGTCCTCTTCAAGCTTCCTGTACACATTTGTGCACGGAGAAAGCGTAAGAGTGTAACGCTTACATACGGACAAATACAATATTCAAAAGACAAAGAACACTATTGTACTGACTGTACTAAATGTTAGGAGGAGGCTGGATTTAGCAGGGATGGATGACTGATTTTAGCAGGTTATTGTGGTTAAAACAAAATGTACTCTAATTTACCTATAAATGTAATGAGAAAGTACATAAAAACATTATCAGCTGCAGTCTTTAAGAATGGATTAGGTAAACTGATGTAATCTGACGGGTAAATTACCTGAGATTTATTTTATTTGTGTGCTCAATCGCAGAGTGGTGCTCATCCACCTCAGTGGCGAGCTGAGATTTTAGTTTCTCTGCTTTTACCAGGTCAGATCGGATCTTCTCTTTCTCCCTGAGTTCTCGGTCTACACACTCTCTGCCCAGAGAAAAGAAATAAAACAGGGCCAATAATTGTATAAGGATTTACCCATGACAAATGACAGAGACAGACCAACAATAATCATACAGGTTTTATTTATCTTGTTTTATTTCAGGCTCAAAATGATTCCAATATATAGTCAATTAAATAGAAACAGTATTAAGATCTGAACGAGCTGCATTACAGTCATGACTCATACTCACAGGAGATATCGGATCTCAGCTCTGAAGCTCGCCAGTGCCGCTTGGTGAATCCCATTCTTAGTAACAAGTAGCTCATTTTCAAGTGCCATGGTGAGGTCACTAAGACTCAGTTTTCCATCTAGGCTGAAATTCAAAGCCTGCAAAAAAAAAATTGCATTTTGAAGTTGGAAAAACTACTGTAAATCTGTATCATTCCTGTCTGTTTCAAAATGTACAAAATAATTAATTAATTTCAGAAATTTAAAAAGTGCTGATAATAATAATTAAGACTAACGGCCACAGTCTTAATTAGATGAAGGAGTGCAGTGCGGTTACCTGCAGGATCTCAGTGCTGTTTTCTATTCCCTCTTCCATCCAGGCATCCAGGATGTATTCGACTGGAGTGAAACCAGTTCCATCATCCAGAGTGGAGAAGAGACGCATGCCAATGGTGCTGGTCAGGGCAGAAGCAGTGGCAATCCTACGGCCTCCCTCGTCAAACGGCTGCATGGGAAAAATGTATTCTTTTACTAGAGAGAACAGTCGAGTAATCTGCAAAATTTTACCTTAATGCAAATGCAACCTGAGATCTAGCTTTCAATGTCTATTATAGAGGAACTACAAAGGAAAACATTTTTTGTCAACCAACATTCAGTTGTATGAGTCATTTTAAAAATGATAAGATATTTGACGATGTAAAAAAACCTCTTTAATAAAGCTAGAACAGAAAAAAAATGAATTACAAAGAGATTAATTAACAACAAGGGAATTACCCCGCATCTTGTGACCTCATAGAGCTCAACAAACAAAGGGCGTACCTGAGTGGAGTGGTGTCGTTTAAGATGCCTGTAGGGCGTGGAGGCGGACGGTGTGGGGGGTTTGTTGTGGTTTACAACCCTGGAAATAAACTCCTGAACATTCATTGCGCCATCGCTGGTTAGACTCTGCAGCACATCCAGATTTAACTGAAAATCAAATGTATATATATATATATTTTTTTTTTGAAGGAGAAGAAGGAGAAGGAGAAGCAACATTTGCTGGAGAGTATTTTCTTTATCATTCGATTTCCCTCGTGGTGATTTGAATGTTGTTAAGCCTGAAATCTGTCATGAATTTCACATGGACTTATGCGCTCAAGCCAAATACTATATATGCATGTAGGGCTGCTTTGAGTAGTTGAGGAATGGATACAGAAAATTAACCAGCAACTATTTTGATAATCAATTAACCCCAACCCTTCGTTTATGTAATTATTCTAGCTAAAATGCTAACAATGGGGATATTTGCCATCTTTCCTGTGTTACATCATGTTTTATTTTGGTTTTGAACTATTGGTTGGACAAAACATTTGTAAACATCATTTGTCACTGTTCTGACATTTCATAGACTACATGATTAATTTAATAATTTAGAAATTAGAAACAGTTCCAGCCATGTGTGTATGATATAGTGTACATGTACTCTTCCTGATGTAACGCAGAAGTGCATACGACTTTTACATTACGTCTACATGGGCTGCTAATGCAGTGTGATTTTATAAAAAGTCAAAGTGATTCCCAAACTTGTAACTCAAGTTTTGATAATGACATTAAAAATGCTGTCTTGATATAAAACTCTCTTCATTCACTTTTGATCTCACCTCCAGACCCAGGTGCTCACAAAGAGCGAGCAGCTCAGTGTGATTGGTACATCCGTCCCATGATATCGCCAGCTCGTCGCAGGCGTCACGCAGTCTCTCCTCTAAACAGGCCGACAGAGGGATGTTGGATCTCCGAGGTGTGCTCGGCTCATCGGGGTTCCAGAGATGCATCTGGCCTACACGCAAGGTAAGACATTTAGCAACAAACACCTTTAAAAGTGATATTTCTGAAAATACTGCGACTGACATACCTTCTGCCTCATACTCCTCTATGCTTGTTTCGTGAGCATTCCAGCGCTGTTAGAGACAAATACAGACAGAAATTTAGATTAATATCACAAAGAGGTCTTTAGATAACCCACTAACATATTTTTTGTTGCAAAGAATCAAAATATAGAAACTCATTCGTGAGGAAAATTACCACATTAAAATATCCCCGCAGGCGGATTTTCTCATGTTCTCATAAGCTGTTTAGATGCTCGAACATGTTTTTAAATTAGGCGAGGTTGAGTACAGGTGCTAAGGGGGCTGGAGTGTCTGACAAAAAGCACAAGAGAGCTTTTGTGATGGCACGAGCACCATGGATGGTCAGCGGGCAAAAGCGGGAATGGTGGTAATGGACAAAACATGTCACGGACAGACACACTTTTCTTTTTTTCTTATGTTAAATGTACTCTCCTCATGCCAAAGTTAAAATTGCATGAATTAGAAGCTGGAAATGACATTCAGCAAAATGGGACATTTTAAAAATGCTTTTTGGGGAGAAAAAAAGAAGAAGAATGTTTTATCTTACTCTTAAAATTCTAATTTGAGCACTAGTAGTTTTAAGATTTTAATGTCACATTTCTTGTGCTTGTCAAGAAATACGAAAGGAGGAGGAGTTTGCTTGTGCGCCAACCAAATCCCAGCGTGACCGTCTATTGTTTGGGAGGCAAACAGTGAGGGAATCGAGAACAGATGGGATTCTGCAAGTGGCGTTTTGATACATAGTGTATAGGCATCCAGGAGGGTGGGGGTAGTGGGGCTCATTGTTCCTCCGTCACTCTGTCCTACACCCTCCTCCTCCCAAAGCACCAGGCCTGCAGTCTCTGTGGCAGAGCCCCCCTGACCCATCCCCATCTGCTGGTCCCCAGGCCGGACATTGTAGCATTGTTGCAACCTAGATTAGTCAACACCAAGACACGCTTCAGTTCAGTGTCTCCGATAGTGTTTGTCTTGGTGCTGACAGGCATCTGGGGTGGAGTCAGGAGCACAGACAATACGCAGAATATTAACACATCCATGCGTGCACGAGCTGAACTGGCCATCATTATACCCTTTTGGTGGGGGACCTGTCTTTGTCTGCTGTCACTGAGTGTTTGCACATTTAACCCGGCATTAGTATGAAAAATTAAGCTGATGTGCAAAGACCGCAGCAGTCAGTAAATCCTATACTTAAACACCGAGCTGCAGCTAATCATTTATTTCCATCTTGTATTAAACTTTTGGTTATTCTTTCAAATAATCAATGAATCGTTTAGTCTACAAGATGTCAGAATATAGCGAGCACTGCTTCTTAGAGCCAACGCGATGTTTCAGACAGCTTGTTTTGTGCAACCAAACCGCCCAAATGCCAAAGATCTGCAATGTGAAATTATTTAAAACCGAGATAAATCTGCAAATTCTCACATTTGAGAAGCTGGAACTAGTGAATGATTGGCACTTTTTATTAATAAATTACATAGATTATCAATTTGTTTCTGTTAATCGACTAAACCGTTAATTGTCAGCACAGTCCTACTACTGTACTGACAAAAAGATTTTCAGAACAAAATGGGACATATCTTGCTGGTTTTACTGTACATTTTCCATTGTAGGCCAAGGACGCACAAAGCGTGAGCTTAGACCGCCAGACATTATGTCAAACAACTCTCTCGTTGTCAGCCGTGAGAGCAGGGTAATCCAAGAAAAGGATCTAGAACATCAACCAGAGTAACCATGCAGAGAGTTCAGCTGTGTGCAATGCCATGACTCCACCAATGTTATAGATCGCTGTCACAGAAGCTTACTGCATTCAAGCCAATACTGTCCAGAGCAGACAATGGGAGACACCTACTGTCAACCTTAAATAAAGAAATAGGACTTGACAGCAACCATGAACACTAAAAATCCATAAACACTAAAATGGCCTCTCTTTTTATCTGCTGAGAACTCTGATCTGTTCAGACACGATGCTGTAAATTCCTAAAATCTCTGTCACCGTTGCCATGACCACATCACAGCCAGCATACACACTCTGGGTAAAGTTCAACTCACACACAGTCACATCATGAAACATTAAACTGACAACACTGTGTGAGGCTACACAAACACTGCAGTTACAGCTTGATTACCCGAGGCTTATTAAACAGTAATTATGCTCAGTGTTGTTTACAGACAGTGCGGTGTTGTTATGCAATTAACCGTGCCTTGTGAATCCCGCATTTCACTGTCTATATTACATTTCAGGATCTGGCCTGTGTGCCACTAAGCAGATTAGCTAAGAATAACACCTCGCTGCAAGAGGCACGGTACATCCAAGGACAGCCGGCGATAAGGATGGCATCCTGTCAGTGCTGGAAAAACTGATCTGTCTTAGCCTTTTACCTCACGCTTCCTGGGAACAGCCGAGTCATAGTTGTCCTCCAGGTCCTCCTCCACCACCGTGTTTGCATTTCTAACTTCAGACAAGTCTGAAAAAGGCTCTATGAACTCTGGCGTGGAACGGCGGCCATAGCGTTTACTGCCCTTCACGAACTTTGGTTGGATCTCAAGAGAATCTGAGGAAATACAATTACAAGAAACTGTAACATCAAATACAGTCATAATTACTTGCACGGCACTTAAAAATTAGTTGTCATAGAATTGTTTGCACAACAGAGGGAGGACATTATCAAATACAGAATGAAAATATGTTCAGTGACGAATATTGGCTGCAGCCTTCAGCAGCTACTTCTCCAAAACTAACAACTTCTCTAAAAGTGGTAACCAAAGAATCTTTTAAAGCCACGAATTCCCATTTGTGTGAATGAAACAGACATGAAACTAAAGAAGGTGAACAGTGCTTCAGGTGCAAACTGCAGAGAAAACTAAACGAAGCATACGGTCTGTTAAAACTACAGATTGACAGTAACACAAACATTGACAGTAAAGTGTTTACTTTGACATGGATCAGCCTTCATATCATTTCATAACGCAAGTATCACAATATAGTTCTGTTAGCACACGTATTGCCATACAGGGTGTCTTCTGTGATCACTAGTGTGAGACGTGAACTCACAAGAAGGATACTTAGAAAAATGGATGAAGAGATGTTAAACAAGTTAGCTTAGTATAAAACCACTCTCTGCATCAACTACACCCATAAAATAACAAGCCATGCCATCGGTCCAACCATGACGGTGCAAATAGGCTCCGTGCCTCTGTATGTAGATTTACAGCTGATTCAGCATGGGGGCAGCATTCACAAGTCACCTTCTCCACTTGGTTGACTTGTTGAATGGAAAAGGTCTCCTTAAAGTTCAATATTCAACTAATACTGAAATAAGTTACAGATTTGGTTAATGATGTGGCTTCATGCTTTGCATTTGGCGTCAGGCTGATACTGCATGCATTTTAAAAAAGACACTTGTCTGTGTGAAACGTCAACAGCAGAATCTAGACTTTACCTGGTTTTGACAAGGTCTCCTTTTCTGTTCGTGGTGGCTCAACAGTTGATGACAATACCAGAATCAGTGCATTCTTGAATTGCTCAAAGTCAACCTGAAACAAGCATTTTAAAAAAAGAGATTCTAAATTGAAGTACAGAATTAGTGTGAGAAAATGCAAGCAATGCAAAGTAAAAACAAAGGAAAAGTCCATGAAATTCTTTAGATTGGATGTAAGTCCCCACGTGCTGGGTGGAGGAGGGTTTGCTGAGCAGGAGCAGGGAGGTCACACTTCGAGAATTAACAGCTGCTAACCCTGAATATGGTGATTTTCTTTGTGTGTCACGGCTACCGGCTCTTCATGGGTCTTTTCTTTTTTGACTTTATTGTTGGATGCCACAGGGAAGCAATCAGTTCACTGGCCCTCTGCTAACACTTAGCCCGCCGACAGACACCCACACATACAGAGACAATAGCCATCCGTCTGTCCACACGCTTATATAGAAACACAAATTGATGCAAAAGTGCGGCGGTAAGCAATTTGGAACGTTTTAGGCTATCCTTTAGGCTAAAAAGATAAAGACTACACTCTGGAGATCCAGTGCGCTTGTATTAGACTAGTGTCCTTTCTATTTCATACATTTCCATATGGAGAACCCTCAAAGAAATGCATCTGTGAATGGTGATTAGTTGGCTTGGTTGTCCTGGCGACAGACACCTGGGATCAGGGCTGATGGGGGCACATTTTCTCCTCAGCAAGACAGCTAACAAAAGCACCAAAAAGCCTGGAGACACAAAGACCTGAAAGCTGGAGAGGCTCAACGCAGGTGTCTGAAAAATTCAAAGGATGCTGAGGACCCTACACACAGGAAAGCCACAAGGCCACGACTCACATGTAGGAGCAATAATAATTCTGCAAATACAGCCTTTCTGAGCAAATTACTTCCACAATTGCACACAAAAAAAAAAAAAAAACCACACCTGCAAGACAAAAACAACAGTGGCAGAGGAATAATCTTACCCTGGCAGCGAGGCGGTCCTGGTTCTCCAGCAGTGTATGGAGGAGAGCTGGTGTGGCGTCATCCAGGTGCAGGGACTGGCAGAGGTCAGAGAGTTCCTCCGGGCTCAGTGAGCCGGAGCCGCTTGTGTCAAAACTGTTAAAAACGTCTTTTAGGCACTCCTCGTAGTGGTCCTGCTCTTGGGTGTCATCCATCCCACAGGACAGCACCCTGCCCTGAAAGAAAAGGAAGGAACGTGTTATTCAGAGTGAAATGCCAGAACGACAGCTGAATTCAACTTAAATCACTATTACAAACCAAGAGGTCAGAATCTCATCATTCTAAATTTCCAGCACAATAAGTCAAGTCACTGTTAAAGACACTCACAAGCAGGGTGGAAACATCTATCTCAACAGCAAGCATTCCTAACAGCACCTTCATCTGAGAGTGCCACTGGGCGACTGAGCTACCAACACACTGCTCCAGCGTCATTTGTGGTAGAGGCTTTGGCTAATCCAATTACAATGATTAGACGATCGGGAAAATTGGTAGACGTGGACAGGTCTGACACCGACCATGACTCAGTCTTAGCGCCTTTAGCTCGAATGTTTTGTGACCCATGTAATTCAATCTGAGGCACATGTGAAAGGGAACTTTCACCTTGCACACACAGTTTGATGTAGTTTAAACACATTTCAGAGTTGTTATACATAGTTTCAATAAATATAATAAAATGTAAGAGATTTTGATTTCATAAAGGCTAACAAAATAAAAATCCTTAAGTTAACAATGGTAAAAAAAGCAGCATGTTTTAAGTTTTTAAACTAAATGCTCCTTCAAACTAGAGATAAAGACCAAGGACAAATTAGACAGTAAAGTGGCACTGAACCAAGTTGAACAAGCAGCCAGCAGGAACTAATTGAGAAGGTTACACCAAAGCCTTGAGCCACCATTTACTGTCTGGCAGCATCAGCTACAGAGACATGGACAAAGCCGTTGTGCTTTCTACTTGGCTGCATCATTGCTGTAAGTGAAAAACAATGAGAACCATTCGACGGAGAGCAAGGCCCTTTTGTGGCCCCAAACACAAGCCTGGAGTCCAGTTGAGCACAAGTCAGCCAAGTTTGTCTCAAGCAATGAATCCTGGGTAATTATTTAGGAAGCTAATAGAGAGATGAACGGCGAGAGGTCATTGTGGGTCAAAAAAAAAAAAAAAAAAAAAAAAAATTGGGAAAGGTGGAGTCTGACTAACTTGAGCAATGACATAACTCGCATACACATACACGCCAACAGCGCAGCAGGTCTGCCACCAGACGCTTAAGGAAGGTAAATGTCAGTTAACATGACTGGAAATAGAAATGAGAGCTGAGCAGAGTGACAGCATTCATCTAGTTCTATTTTTGCTCACAAACACTTTGCACACATTTTACGTCTGGCACGTTTCTGCACACTACAAAGTGCCACAATAAGCATGACATACAGTATATGCCGACTATACCACTACATCTAACGAGTTCAAACTTCTCGGTTTTTGGCCTAAATGTCTATACAAAGAGCCCCCTCTTGATCCCTGCTCTTCCAGCTGCCCTCAGAGGAATCATCAAGCCCTCAGGCCAGGTGTTCCCCACACTTGGGGTACCCCATTCAGCACAGACAATAGGAACAAATCAGTATTCTGCATCTGCACATTTGAGCGGCTTATGAAATGCAAGAAAACCATGGCTCAGCAGTATGGCAGCTTGTCCAAAGCTATAGCGTCTTGTAAATTAGACTTTTTTTCTTTTCTCAAATCAAACCTGGGACGAAACAAGAAGAGATCAAAACAAATGCAAGAAAAATAATCATGTTTCTATTCACAACAGCAACAGGCCTAACCTTATTATTACATTTTTCACTGAGTGAGTTTCACTCCACACCACTTTGCTTGTGTTGATTTGTCGCACCGATTCAGTTTGCGTTCTCCAAGAATAGCCTGAGCCAATTATCCTGGTAGCCCTCCTGCTCGGCCCGGCGGCTCACGGTGGCCGTGGTTTGACAGCTGCTACGGGCAAAGAATTGCTCTAGTCCAGGTCACAAGGAGGTGGTTAATCCTCCTCACACCATCCCTGTACTGCTGTGGTTGGCAATTATCACTAACAGATGTCAGTCTGAAAAGTACCCATTTTGAAACTTTTTTCCCTTCAAAAAGCCTCGTCAGATCTTCAAATGCTTGTGTGGTTTGTCTTAAAATTCTAGTTTTTAATATACTTATTTATTATTTTACCTCTATACTTATCTGTACTTCTTACTGCTGTCATTGTAACGCTGCAACAACTGAATTTCAGAAACCGGGGATCAATAAAGGTTTATCTTATTCTGTGAAACACTGATGGGATATACCAAGTTTCTGCAGGCAATTTTGGAGTCGGAGATGGTTATGGAAGAAAGGAAAGTTTCCTGGAACTGAAGTTACTAAAAAGGAGAACTATACACACATGATGTGGTCAGAAAATGATATATTTAAGAATAATTATCCAACATTTGATTTAGCATGTTTGCAGATATTTTATGGTTATCTTTATAATAATTGCGCTCCCATCATCCACCCCTGTAGGAGTGAAACCCATACTGCGCTGGAGCTTAGTTTTCTGTATGTCAGTCGTTCATTTACTTCCCCAATTTTTGACTTTTTTGTTTTTAGTCCTTGACCCCGTTACCTATCCATTATTTGTTGTGCCTGCGCAAAGTGAAGCAAAATATAATAGAAATTAATAAGAATATGTTGCATGATGACAACCGGATCAACTTGTTTCTCACAAAGTTAATTGATGAGACCCAGATTCATTGTTTATGTACAGCATGCTGTTTGCCCACACTGCCAGGCAAAGTTTGTAGAAATGATATCACACTTACTCACTTTCAACACCTTTCATATTCAAATTGGAGGAAACGTATGCATGTTTTCTTTGGGGGGGCACCACAAAGGTCTCATTAATTAGATCATTTTCAAACCCCTTCAGAGTCGTGTGTCCTTCAGGAGTGTTGATTCTTCAGGCTATACTCGGTGCCACAGTACAAATAAACTACTTTCAACGCCATATATATTATATATTATAAATAACTGCGTTCAACGTCACAAGGAACACAAACATTTTAAGGGTTTTCAAGTCAGCTGTGAGGCACGTTAACAGGAAGCGTGCAGCCAAAGAGGGCAACAAGAAAGACTTGGAAGAGGCGAAAAGTCGGTGTTGAAACGCCTCATAAGTTTACCCTCCTTGTAGCATCACTCATCCCTGTCAGCAGCTGCCTTCAGTAGTAATGTCCGAACGTTCCACCAACATGCCGACTGCACCGGAGTGAAACTGTAAGAGCCAGTCGTGATGACAACGTCCAGCAACAGGAGAGGAAGTTGAAGCTAGTTCAAAGAGCTCAAACCACAGGGAAGTGGCGGGCTAAGCTAACCAGGCTAACTGGCCAGCAGGCGTGTTGGGGAGGAAACGGTTAGCCGGGGATTGCTGCCGGCTAACTTCATCCTTAAAAAAAAAACAACAACACATAAGTAAAGCTACGTTTACAAACAAACACACTGTGGCGAACATGGAAGAGGAAGCGGGTTTTAAACCTGTTGGCTACGAACACTCACCCAAGTCTCCGAACTGGGACGACAGTTTCCAAAATGAAATGCGGCGACTAAACTGAACGCGGGTGTAAAAAAAATAAAGACTTTCACCGCATTTCTCCGGTAGCCGCGTCGCGTGCTCCCTCGCAGGCACCGCGACCTCACCGGAAACGCGGACGGGGCAGCGAGCTAACTTAACTAGCGTGACGGCGGAGCGGGTTTGTTTTATTCCCAGGCAGCATCTGGAGAGTTTGTTGTTTAACTTTCACAGGGTCCTTTTGGTGGGGTGGGGGGGGTCTTTGTGTCATCCTCCTCTGGTTTGTAGCGGATTTTGAAAAGCGGCTGATGGAGGAAGGGGCGGTGACCGGGAGCCTGACTGGACACATCCCGCCCCCCCCCGTGGACCGAACGAGCGCTCCCCTTCTTTACAACACAACGAGTGGTTCATGTTATTATCGGTATTATTGGGTCCTTTTTTTGACTGTTATGCTTTGTATTCATTTAGCCACAGTCAGGCATCGGTACATTTAACTACTCAGGTCATGTATTTAGGTTCAATTCTGAGGTACTTCCATCTTATTCTACTCTATTTTAGTGGAAACTAAAACACATTAATAGATAATGTTAAAATGCATAAAGTTGAACACATTGTGAAAGGATAAACCAGTGGTTTCCAACCATCTTGACTTGTGGCCTAAAAATCAATGTCTAGTTGTGTCTATTTGTCGTGTTTCAGATGTTTCCGAGATGTGAGCTCCACCACAGGGACGAAGAGGTCAAATGAGCCAATATTTAACAGAAAAGTCCAAAAGCTGAACACAGATTTGTGTATGGGAACTGATCTATGTCGTCTGTCCTCTCCCGTTAACCCCCCCTGATATTTAGCTTGTGGCCCTTCATAAGGGTCCGACCCCTAGGGTGGGAACCGCTGGACCAAACTGTATATAAAGCAGCTCGAGCAGCAACCGTATTGATAATTTTATTGGTCAAATGAGTGACAGGAGCTGATTTACTGCAAAACGAGCACTTTTACATTTAAATCTTCAAGTAAATTTAGCTTAAATACTGTTACTTAATCTTAAATGCAGGACCTTTGCTTGTAATGGAGTATCTTTACATTTTGGTATTGGTGCTCTTGCCTTTAAGGATCTGAGCTCTCCCTCCACCACTGTCAGGATTGTGATCTTGAAACTGTAGGATCCACCCATCCCCGGAGATAGCTACCCCTATGTTCATCTTGCACAAGGAAGTGAAAATATGCGGTCCCATATGGCAGAGCAGAGTGTGTACACTCTACACAAAACGCTGTAGGCTATTTACTCAGAACATTATACCCTGTACAGAGTTTCATCATTTGGGATAGGACAGCTGCCATAGCTTTGGGAACGTTTCTCATCTTCCCTCTTAGGTGCCATTCTTTGGTCCCTGGACCACTTGTTTGCAAATGTACTCTCATGACCTGATCCTGGCAAGGAGTCCGATCCTTTACTCAAGTAAACGTACCAATAAATTGTCTGTTACAAGTGAACGTGCTGCATTCAAAGTCCTACTTTTGTATAAGTACACAAGTATTATTAGCAAAATGTACTTGAAAGTATCAAAAGTAAAAGTGCTGGTCCTACAGAAAATCACATTCTGCATTATTATATATGACATTATTAGATTGTTAATGCTGATACCTTAATGTGTAAACAGCATTTTACTGTTGTAGTTGAGTGGGAGCTAGTTATTGTTGGAATTAGCTGCAGATACATTTACACACAAATCTCATGATCAATTTCGTTTTTTATTTTTTATTATTTTATTTTTCTCATGATTTTTTTTTATATATCAATGCATCAATGAATATAGCACAATAATAGAATATATTCTCAATTATGAGCACTTTCACTTTTGATACTGAAAGTACTTTTTTTCTACTTCTCTGCTTTGACTTAAGTTTTTCTTCTACTTTTAAATGCATGTTTGCTCTCATGTATTATATTATCTCCATATATTAGTTTACAGTTTTGCTTTAACACATTTGTGTCCTCTGTTGCCATGGTACTTTAAAAAAATAAAAGGCTTTTGTGTCCTTGGACATGCTTTAAACCTTTATCAGTAGTCTAAGTAGCTGACACAATTGGTCATTATCTACCTGTTTGAATCGCTGTATCAAATATGAACCAATAGCAGCAGAGGATATGATTAGTCTCAGTTGAACATTGACCTCCTTTCTCTGTGTTTCACAATACTCCTGTTGTCAGGAGGAGATCTCTGCTGGATTCTCCCTCAGTTCCAAGACTGAAACAAGCTGTTATTGCTGCAGAAGGGGAATAATTTCACCTGAGGAAAGAATGAAGAGAGCTTTGTTATTTCTGATCACTGTCTATGCGTCAGTGCCCGTCATTCTCTACCTGTTCCCCTGGATACTCGGCCATGTCATATTTTCTCACTTGTGTAAGTAATGTGTGTTTCCAGTTCAGAGTGTTTCTTCACTGTATCACTACATGTTATTCCATTATAAATCATCGTTTCTATATTTGAAATACCATAAACAATAGCTGTTTGTTAGAGCAACACCAAGTGGGTCATACACAGTATATATGGTTACTTTGGGAAAGTATTCTTATTCTCATGTTTATTCAGAAACACAGTGCATTAAACTGAAGCTGTGTGTTATAGTAGAGAATTATGTCAGCGTATGTTATCACACATTATTCTCATTATGAAATTCTATTCATTTATATGTGTTAAGAATCAATAAATATTCAAGCGACTTCATATATTACATCGGTGTCACAAACATATTTATTTTTCCAGCATAGCTAAATAAGTAGCGCATCCTGAGATTGATCCTTACATTTCCAAAACATGTAATATGTTCAGACTAAACTTCAGAATAAATTGATTTGATTCGAAACAACTAGACAGTAGTAAGGTTTGATGACATGGGTGAAATCAGTATTATGATATTAATATGAATATTTGTCTGATTGTATACGATAGGATATGATGAGTTTAATACAATGCGATAGGATAACATGTATAGGATAGGTATGATACGATATGTGTTGCAATACATTACGAGACGATATGGTACAAAACAATTCAATACAATAATATTTGTTATGAAAGGATACGATACGATACAAAATGATTCAATACAATACAATTTGTTACGAAATTATATGATAAAATGCAACATTAAACGATTCAATACAGTCCAATACAAAATGCAGTGCAATAGGTTACAATATGATAATATAATGGGATGATAAAATACTACGCAATATACAAAATAATACTCACCCTGTGTGCTCTTATCTGCTGCAGTGAGGTTTCCATTCTTTGTGGATTTTGACAGACCTGAAGACGTGCTGAACCACACATGCAACTTCTACCTCAGCACAGATGAGGGTGTCTCAGTGGGTGTCTGGTAGGTCATTTGTGGGTTCCTGTTTTGTCCATTTAAGTACATCAGTACTTGAATATTCCAAGAGCACATGCATATTCGGTATAGGTGGCTCCTGAGTGAATGGGGCCGCAATCTTCTGATTTATCTGCACGAGACCACTCCAAAAACCGACCGTATATCTTAAAACACAAGCGTATTTGTTTGTGCTCCTCAGTCGTTCTCCTCCCTAGCTCTCTATCTTTGTGTCTCATAGGCATACACTCCCTGCCAGCCAATGGGAGGAGGCCGCGGGGAGAAGCCCTGAGTGGTACCGGGGGACTCTGGGAGACGGCCGTCCTGTTATTATCTATCTCCATGGCAACGTAGGGACCAGGTGAGACAAGAGCAGCAGGATAGACGCCCTTGAATTGATGCTAATGGACTCTAGTGGGTATCACAGGCCCTGGGGTTCATCTACAGGCACAATGCACACAAGGATTTGTGAGCAAATGAGTCTGAAAGCCACTTGTTTGTCTGCATTCATTCATATTCGCATGTCGTTTCTGCAGGGCCATACATAACAGAGTGGAACTGGTGAAGGTACGGCATCTGTTCCAAAGCATTTTCAGTTTTGGTGAACAGTTTTGCCTTTCAGCTTTGGATTAACTCTTGATTTTTGTGTGTTGCAGGTTTTAAGTGCTGCAGGGTATCATGTCTTATCTTTAGACTACAGAGGTAAGATACTTATTATTGCTCTTTAATAATTTTTTCTGCTAAACACAATTCAAATATTTTAATGTAGATGACATTTTCTTTTACATTATTTTGGCTGTGAATGACAAATGTTTTGCAAACAAAATGAATATATATTTGTTCATCTGCAGCCCATAGAACATATAAAACATGAAATATTTCCTTATTTGATGTGATAACAATAGTTTATGTTGATTTCTGTATTTTGACACCTTCAGTGAATGTGCAAGTTCATTTTGTGGCAAAGGGGAAGCTTACCACTTCAGTACATTGCTACATATTGGTTGGAAGAAAATAAAGAAGAAAAACAATATATTATTATATATACAGCAATGAGGAAGTCAAGCCAATATCAACAAAACACAGGGGTTAAAGTCGAGGTTGTTTATTCAGGTCTAAGATCAGAGTATATATCATGTTATTGATATATTGTCCAGTGAGCCATGATTTGGAAGGTTTGTATGTCTTCTAATGAGGTTTTGGAGACTCCACTGGGGAGCCAAGTGAAGCTGGGCTGACCAGTGACGCCCTCTACCTGTACCACTGGGTAAAGAAACAACACAGAGGCGGTGTCGTCTGTCTGTGGGGACACTCGCTTGGCTCTGGGTCAGTTTCTCTCCACGCAGTAACGTCCGCTGTCCATGGCATTAATAGAGACGACTGGAAACATTGAGTAAAGAAATTTGACAAACCTACTCTTGTTTTTGTTTTCCTGTAGGGTGGCGACCAATACTGCAGTGAATGTACAAGAGCAAGGTTTGTTAAAGTCTTTGAAGGCCCTGTAGCAATTTTAAACTTTTGGCTGATTAGACCTCGTCACAGGGCTGTGTGGGCGTGTAGAAACGGTTTGATTGACATCTCCCCCACAGTTTTGTTGCACCTGAGCAGATGTCTAATCAGTCAGAATAACTCCTGTGTGGGTGTGCCGAGCCTTTAAGGGCAAGAGACAGACAGCAATACAGTATATTACGCCATGAAGTCCATACATATTGAATTTTTAATACCTCACCCATCCATTTAATAAAAAAAAAAAACAATTTTTGTTACTGTCTTTAATATCAGGATCTGTTGTTGATGCTTTAATCCTTGAAGCTCCATACACAAGAATCGCAGAAGTCATAGCCAACCATCCGCTCACTAAGGTGAGGCCAGCTGTTACATTTTTGTCCGCCTCACCTGCAACCCCTCAGGGTGTTTACCAATCCATGCTTCAAAAGATACCATGTGCAAATACTAAGAGATGATTTTTATACTTGTTGATGTTTGTGGGAAAAAGAATGAGAGGGCAGACAGGAAAAACTGAGGCACCACAGCTCACATATTTGCTGCACAACCACATTCAAGCTCAACTGCTTCATCTGAGACCCTCAAGTTTAAATTAATAAACACATTAATAACGCCTCAAATGTATAAAGATCTTTCTATTTGGATCCAAATAGCAATCTCTACATCCATACTGGCATGTTGTCACAATGTTGGTTGATGTTAACCCAATAACCGTTTCTATTCTGCAAGTATTTGCATGTTATTGAAGAAGAAATTGAAAAAGTATTTCTACACAATTTGAATCCCGTGTCCTCTCAGATGTACATGTTCCTTCCAGGATTTGAGCGATTGCTTTGGAACATACTGGATATGAACAACATTGTATTTGCTAACGATAAAAAGTAAGTACGCTTATTTGTTGCTCTTATTCCACTTTATGTTTGTGACGCTTCCAGCCTTTGCCAGCTTTAAATAAGTCAAGTTCCTATGCAGAGAACAGTGTGCACAAAGCTGATGAAATCCATCTCTGCTTGTGAATATGTATTTTACAGTATAAAGGCCTTGACCAGTCCACTTCTTATTCTGCATTCAGAGGATGACAATGTTGTACCTCATCACATGGGTCTGAAGGTACAGTAAGTCTTGATGTGACTGCTTACATCATTTCCTAGCGAGATGTTGCTGCCTACTTTCTGAATGACTTTGCATTTATTTTTGTCTCCAGCTGTACCAGATATCACTGCAGGCTAAGAAGAACACAGATGTTCAAGTTGAAATGATCTCCTACAGTGCAAGTCTTGGATTCTCCCACAACAACATCTACTTAGATCCCAATCTGTCAAATGTGGTTGGGTGAGTTTTGCCAAAATGTGGTGTGAATTTTACAATTGTATGTTACGCTAATGTACAACAACAAGGAAACACAAACGTAAAAATCTCAGCAAAAACTCAGCCAGTCCTGGTAAGAGGTTAGTAAGTTTCATACAATGAATTACGCTGAATACACTGGCAACTGATGCGTGTCTTTCAATTAATGTGTCTTTCATTAAGTTTACTGTGTTTTTCTAGTCCATAAACTCAAATAAATGTAATATTCCGTCTGTTTTCGTTGCAGGACATTTCTACAAAACCTGAGACGGTAGATGGGCTCTCCCTCCTCCAGAGAAGTGGGTCTCTCATCTTCTAGTGTTGCTTCGTAGGTTTTGCAGGGGAAAATAGAATTCCAATGTACAGATTTATTTTTGCCACAAAACGTGTGTGTTCTAAAAAACTGAAATAAATGCATTTATTATACATGACAGAATACGTTTTTTATTTCAAGACTTCATGGGATGTAATACTGTAGAACACCAAGTAGGTTTGGATCTTTTCTCAGCCAAGAAGTTACACTGATACAGACGCAAATAAATCTTAGAAATGGTTTCTAGCTGTCCGCAGTATAGACAGGCTTTGTTGCAGCAAAAAGTTGCAGGAATGTAATTGAAAGTTTAGTCAGCTGCAATGAAATGCAGAAACCCCCACCAATCCTCAACTCTAGGAATGCCAGATATGTAGTATGAAGTAATTGACCTCTCAGCTGTCCACACTGACTCTTGGTTTACTGTACGTGTCGGTGTTGAAGGACAGTAACGGACCATTTTTAATGCAATTCAGAAATAATGAAAACATGTGCAGGTGTGATTTCTGAAACACCCAAAGTTCTGGAAAAAGTTCAGTGATGTGTAATGTGAAGGTTAAAGGCACAATGGGGAAGGAACAGTCGAAGACTTGTAAACATAAAGGCAGCCCTTGTTTGGGAAGCAGCCTCACATTTTCTTCAGAGCTCTGGCTGTTTCCTCGATGGCCTCTCTCGGCTCATTCGGAGGCGGGATCTTCAGGTCGGTGGGCTCGACGCCCCACACCTCAGTGGCGTACTCTGTGATGGTTCTGTCGCTGGAGAACTTTCCTGTGGCAGCGATGTTCCTGATCACCATCTTGGTCCACTCCTTTGGATTCTTTTAGAGGAAAATAAAACATTTTGTTTTTATCATAGTTATTATTGCTATTATAGATAGTTTCATGTTTACTGTTCTGCTTCTGGGTTGTTGTCTTTGTGGGAATTTGTCTTCATTTGTTATTTTTTCATTTTGACTCTGTTTTATACTGCCTTTTGTTAGGTTCTTTGTAATAACTGCAGCTCTATTATAAAAGAAAAGATAAGGACAAGACGTATGCCCTCTTGTGGTTGTCTAAAGTTTCTGTCACTATCCAATTCATCCCAATAAGCAAAGCCCACCCAGCTGCCACAAATCCAGGGACCTGAACCACAAAGCAAGTTCAACTTAGTCTGGCTCTGTTTGGGTGACCTGACTCCACTGATCCTAACATTGGTCATACTGGATAGCTGGCATCACCAGCTGGCTCTGTTAATTCTGGATTTTTTCCAATCCAGCTGCAAGTGCATTCATGTGAAAGAGACGGGGGTTGTTAATTAACAGCAACATCACCAAAACCAGAGGAGACAAAAAGTAGCCAATGTCTGACGAGGTCTATGTGACCGAAATGTTGCAATTATAATTTTTTTAAGGATTTAGTTTTCATTTCCAAGTTTCCTCACAAAATCTTGTCGCGTTATTCTGAGCTGCAGGAATTATGGTTTTGATCTGATCCTCTGAATCTGATCAAAACCTGCAGGCTAGCCGTGCAGCATGGGTTACCATGGTGATATATCCCAGCTAAAAGTGAGCCAGCTTCGTGACACCGACAAGTCATGTTTGGCTAACCCACTAATCTCACTTCGTGGTACAGACCCCAGGTCTGTTTGAGGTAAATGTTACCTGATAGAGCTTGTTGACTTTCTCTTGACATTTGATGTAGTCTTCAAAGTCTGCAAACACTTTGAAACTGAAGAGAAACAAGAGAGGATAAATAAATCAAATCTGACAACTTCAACTTAACACAAAAAGCCAAAAGGTGTACAGATGTTTGACATCCATCATTAGAGGAAACAATATATTTTTGACATGACAGTATCAGCTATTCTATAAGCTTCGCTTCCCAAATAAAACAGTTTTGAAGTTGGAATCAAATAACTTCAACGAGTGTTTGGAGCGGAGAGTAAAGAAAGTATCTGTATCTTGCTCACCGGTCGTGTTTGAAGAGCATGCCAGTGAGGTCTTTGAAAAGATCTGGATTTCTGGGACTGAAAAATCCACTCACGATCTGGTCCATCACTTGTTTCAGCTCTGGAATCCTCTTGTAGTACGACATGGCGTCATATCTAAAATAACACAAAAGTTAATATAGTTTTAACAACATAAAAATAGCCGTAAAGACATAATACAAAATGTAAACCTTCAAAAAGCCTCTTTACCCCTTTTTGTCCAGTTCAGCCACGTCCTCTACCCTCATGCCGAAGATGAACAGGTTCTCCTCCCCAGCCTCCTCGGCCATCTCCACGTTGGCTCCGTCCATGGTGCCGATGGTCAGAGCTCCGTTCAGCATGAACTTCATGTTGCCTGTTCCCGAAGCTTCAGTGCCAGCAGTGGAGATCTGCTCTGACAGATCTGTGGCAGGTATCACTGAGAAACAGCAGAGTTCAATTTAAATTACTTGGTGAACTATCCTTTAATATGAGGAAGGTATTCTCCCCAAAAATGGATAATATTTTGAAACGAAACCCTTCAAATGAGAATTGTGCACATGCACTTGTTAAATGGGTCAACAACATATGCAGATGTTAAAGAAAGTTGCCCAAATGATACCTTTCTCTGCTAGAGAGACCCTGTAGTTCTCCAGGTAGATGACCTTCAGCTTGTTTCCCACCACAGGGTCATTGTTCACCACATCAGCCACTGAGGTGATCAGCTTGATGATCATCTTCGCCATGTGATACCCAGGAGCAGCCTGCAGAGGGCGACAGTGGATGACTCACTGCAAAACAAAAATATCAGACCACTCTTGGCCTGTTTATTGGACTTCATCTGTGTTGTTTGTCATGCATGCTGAGCTGGTACCTTTCCGCCGATGATCACTGTTCGTGGTACAAAAGGTGCACTGGGGTTCTTCCTGATGCCTTGGGAAACAGACAAGGACACAAACTCTTCAAAAGTGATGCAGTTTATGCACAGAAATATGAACACATTACAGCACCATTTGAGTTGATTTTGATATATTATGACTTCTCTGCAATTCCTTTTATGTATATTATATTTTCATATCATATGAACCTTGGATCATCATCAGAGCAGATAGCAAGGCTGTAGACTCTTGTTTTGTGATGGATCTGTCCTTACTTATCCTTATAGTTTGACCATCTTTTGTGCAGTTTCAGGACCTTTTTTTAATGAATTGAAAGTCAGCATCAATGTAAATTGCACCATGCATAAACCAGAACTGCTGATGAAACTGCTTTCCTGTTAATCACAGTCTGATGATTGCATGGAAAATACACACTCTTGATTTAAACGGCAGATGCATGTCATTCTTAGTGTTTGTTTTAACTTGCTCGGAGCACAGGTCGGGTGGGGAATCTTCCACATCAGTACATGTCAGATTGTGTCATGTAACACAGCAGTCGCAGGGCCCTGTGATGGCTTGTGAAACCTTCACTTAGCAATGAGTCATTTTTACGTACGGTTGTACATGACAATGATATGCAGGCAGTTGAGGAGCTGCCGCTTGTACTCGTGGATTCTCTTCACATGGACGTCAAACATGGAGGATGGGTTTATTTTCACCCTGTACTCTGTCTCCAGGTACTGGGCGAATTTCACCTTGTTGTCCTATGAGAAAATCAGAAATACGTGACTTGGCAACAAAGGAGTTATTCACTGAGGTGAAGTTGCTGAATCACAGTCTGGTGAATGGTGCAGCCTGTCCTGACACGTACTGACTAGCCACAAAATGCAATGCGGCAAAACACGAATTAATCAGACTGTAATGTCTTTGCCTGCAATGAAGTGCAGAAATAATTTACAACTAAAAGACGGGTTTTACTGTACATAATAGGCTCTAACAGGGTCGATATTGGTGCTATTCATGTTGAAATGCATGGAGTCATGGTGCAACTGGACATTTAGAACCAAACCCCAAATATACATGTGTGGCAACATTATGCAATCAATAATGTAACATAAAAACAGGAACCAATATGCAGCGAAATACCTATTTTAGCAATTTATCACGTTTTTCTAATTTAAAATCGCAATTATTTCTCTCTGAAATGTAGTGGAATAGAGGGATAATAGCTTATAATGGACCTCAAAGTTATACTTGAGTACAATACTTAGTTAGTTCACGCCACTGCTCTGCACTCTACCTGTTTCACTTTAGAGACGTCACGGATGAGGGCGGCATTGTCAACGAAGTCATTCAGCTTCTGCAGTTGGCCGAGGTCCTTCACATAAGCCTCCCCAATGACCTAAAAGAGATCGTAAAGGTCACAATGAAATGTGTGCAAAACAAACTGAGAGCGTTTACTACACTCCACCTCGTATACACTATATATATATATATTTGGAACACATGCTGTAAAAGACTCAGGAGAGAAACCTACGCCGAGATTCGATCACAGGACGGCTGGGGAATATATTGTTGAGGATTCAGGGGTCTTAACTACTACAACAACTCTTGGCACTTGATCAGTTATTTATTGCCCAGGCAGCTCAAACAGACCTCAGCGATCAGCTCAGCCAGTCCGGGGTTGCAGAGCAGCAGCCAGCGTCTGGGAGTGATGCCGTTGGTTTTGTTCTGAAACTTATCCGGCTCTAGTTCGTTGAAATCACGGAATCTGTACATGGAAAATGGGAAGTACTTAATTTGGTCTTTGAGGGACACAATAATGGAAACATTATTAGTGGTATCAGGTAGTTAAAGACTACTTTGATTTCTGACCAAATATCTGTAAAACCAGTGAGATTCCCATCAGCCTCAGCTGTACATTGTGTTTAGTGCTGGTTTCTATTCATTTCTGAAAATCAAGCACTTAAAACTCGTTTGAGTTGAGGACATCAAGTTTGCTTTTAATTTTGTCACAGTGACACATTAATGTAACATAATAATTTAGCTACAGTACTGATTCATTTACAACAACTCAAGCAAGTTTCCCATCAAGCATTTCGTGTTCTGAGTGTGTAACAGAGGTGATGATTCAGTCCTGTGCTTATCTACCACTTTTGTGGTGTTTTAGCAACTATAGTTTTAGTGATCTGCCAATGTGAGCTATGCAGCTTCTTTCTCATTTGTTGCCATCGTGTATAAAAATGCTTGTCACTTGTTTTTTTTTGGAGCAACAGCTTGGTTTTAGTAGCTTCAAGTCTTTTGGTTTACTTTACTGTGTATCCATGATTTTGTACACATGTATTGAAGCTGTGTGCCACCAGCAGAAGCCTTACGTCTCAGTCTTGATGATGTTGGAGTGTATTTCAGCAACTCCGTTGACAGCGTGAGATCCCACGATGCACAGGTGCGCCATGTTCACTCTCTTGCATCCATCCTCCTCAATCAGAGACATTTTCCTCAGTTTGTCCATGTCGTTTGGAAAGAGAGCGGCAATCCTCTGCGGCAACAAAACAGACACACCTTTAGGACATCGGATGCAAATAAAACACAACGTTAACTTCTTTCTCTTTATTGCAGTGTTTAAGCGACGGCACGTACGTCGAGGTGGACCTGGTTAATCTGGTAGATGATCTGCAGGTGTCTGGGCAGCAGCTTCTCCAGCAGCTCCACAGGCCAGCGCTCCAGAGCCTCGGGGAGGACTGTGTGGTTGGTGTAGGCAAAAGTGCGCCTGGTGAGGTCCCAGGCCTGCAGAGGAGTGGGCAGTTTATTTTTTGAGACTTGATCTTTGTAGATAATTACTTATGAACTAATGTCTAAATCGCTCCTTCTTTCTAGATATTCACCTTTATATTCCCTCCAAGGCTGTGCTAATCTGAATCTGGATATTTATTTCTTAAATTGACTGACAACTTTCAATATTGCACATGAACATTATGCTGTTCTGTTTCCTAATTTAAGCCTTAATCACTTATTGTAAGTCACTTTCAATGATCAAAATAAATTTAAATCAACCAAATCTGACTCTCACCCACCGTGTCCCAGCCGAGTTTCTCAATGTCCACAAAGATTCTCATCAGCTCGGGGATGGCCATGGCCGGATGAGTGTCGTTCAACTGGATGGCGACCTGGAAAACACTTCTTATTGATTTCACGTCCTATAACTGAACGACAGGAGAGCCTGCTCTATGAGGTGTTGGTTCTGCGATTTCACAGTTGTGTTGTGGGTTGCTAGCCTTACTTCTGTCCTACGTTCAGTGTTATTAGATGGAGGGTTAAAGAAGCAGCCGAAAGGAAAAACACAGGGCTGCAGGTGTTTAATATCTGAAATCCCTGAATTAAAGACACAGGCTGCACAAGCCTTTGCCTTCGCACAAAATCACAATATTACATCTGCAGCGCTTCTCACTCAGCAGAGATTCCTCACCAGGTGATACGAAACATACTGTGTGCAACTGCTGTAACACGTTTAGTTTTCAGACCAATATGACATATGCATTATCTCTACAGTTGATGCTTCTGTTGGTTCTCTGTTTTGTGCCACAAATTTGTATAATAAGAGGATAAAGATCTTGTTGCAATTGCCACCTGATCCAATAAATGAGGCTAAAAAAGAAGTGAAATATCAGACAGCATTTCCATTACAGCCACTCACTTCTTGAGCTTCTCTGCTCCTACTGAATGACTGATTTTGAAGCTCACTTTTTCTGGGAAGCTCTCGAAGGAGGTTCGGCCGGGGGTTCCCTTCTTAGTGGTCTTGAAGCGGCGGATGATGTCTTGGAGTGTGGCCGCCACAACAAAATACTCCTGCTTCAGCCGAAGTTCTTTTCCTTCAAAGAACTGCAGCACAGAGGAGAGGCCACAGTTACACACAGAGCAGACATTCTTTGGACAGAACGGATTATCAGTGTGTCGAACGCTAGAGAAGAAATTGTACATTCCCTGTGGAAGAAGATGTTCTCATGATGCAAAATGTTCATCCAGCATTGGGAGCCCATCAGTTTAACATATTGCTGCATAGACACAGCAATATGTGCTAAATGGCAAAATATTCAACTTACATTGTCATTGGGGTAGAGAACACGGGAGATGTTCTCCGCCAGATTTCTGTCCAGAACAGCCTGGATGTAATCGCCAACATTAACTACAGACAGATGAAGTTTTGGTTACACTGATACTATCTTTTACACATGAACACAAACACAAACTCTGCAGGAGAGGAAAGTGCAGAATTTGAGCTTTATTGCAACACAGACATCTTTTTTCGCAAGGTGCCAGTGTTGCAGCAGTTTCCTTATTTTTCTTGCAAAGACTTTCTGTTGAAACCAAAAAGAAAAGGCTGTTTTGCAAAAGTGGGTTATACATTAGAAACTAATCAAAATTGCCTTTCGCACTCACAGTCTCTCAAGTTAAAGTCGTTGGGGGCACGGGCGGACCACAGCCTCATGGTATTTACAGTGTTGTTCATGTAGCCGGGGATGGGTGTGTCGTAAGGCATCGCCAAAACCACCTGCACAGATAAAAGTGAAGGCAGCGCAATCAACTTATTAAGACAACTTGAAAGTGTCTGTCTTAAAAAACCCTCCTACATAGGAGCAAGGCACCCAGACAAATAGTTGTATCGCTTGTGGTCATTTTGTGTATTTTTGTAGATGTTTTGTGCCTCTTCGTGGTCTTTTGATTGACTTTCCATGAGAATTGTTAACAGTCACTTCACAAAGAGGCCCTGGCCCTGGGGCCCCTGGGTCTGTACCCGCTGGGCCTGTTGAAGTAATCCACCCCTCTGGCTCCGGAACTGACCTCACCTACCAGTGCCCACTGTAATCTATCTATCTATATACTGCATATATAAGTGCACACATATTCAGTACCTGAGTGTCGACCCATCTGGAGCCGTCTCTCGTCTCCTCTACTCGGCCATAGAAGTGAACCGGCAACATGTACTCGGGACGTGCTTTCTCCCACGGGTTTCCATGCCTCAGCCAATCATCTGCTTCCTCCACCTGCAACAGGTCAGTCCAGGGCAAAGACAACAAGCTCTAATATCATACAACATGTTGGGAATAGCAAGGGTCCAGAGAGAGACAGAAGAGTCATTGAGCAAGGCACTAAACCTCTACCTTATCTGCCCTCTGAGCTCTAGATTGAGGTAAGAGAAAAAGGATTTCCCTACTGTGTCTAACCAAGTTATTGCAATGTTATGTGAAATCCCAATCAGATCCACAATTAGATTAGAGTTTGTGTGAAATGCAGAATAAAAATGCACATTCACATTTACTGTCCGGTAGCAGCAGTAAAAAACACTGAGCTTATATCCAGTTCAGTGTTCAGAAGTACATGTTTGCACTGAAGGTTTGAACAGCAAATAACCAGCAGAATTCAAAAGGGCAAAAGCCTTTAGTTTGGGGATGTCTTATCATAAGGTACACAAGGTTTTTTTTCAACCAACACCAGCTTTTTCCAGGAGCTTGCAATGCCAGTGAAAGGGTGCAGACGGCAGTCGTTGTTGTTAAAGGTACTGTTAATGATTAGCTTGTGATTTATTCTGACCTAATTCATTTCTACTATGGTCCTGCTCCACTTTGACTCCTGACACCATGAGCATGGCCTGAAATAGAATACTGAATTTCAAAGTAAAAGAAAAGAAAGCGAGAGAGAGAAACTGGTGTGTTTGCAGGGAGATATCTTGTCATTTTAGGTCAAATTAAGCTTATTTTGAAAGGTAGAGACTGTGTTGATGAAGTGAAATTTGTCAAAAATATGTTGGGATTCTTTGCTGCAGTTACCTGCCAGCCGCCTCTTATCTTCTGGTTAAAGATTCCATATTCATATCGAATGCCATAACCGTACGCTGCAAGACCCAAGGTGGCCATCGAATCCAAGAAACATGCTGTATGCAGACAAAAACCCCTTCACAATTAGACACAAAATCAAAATATCAACTTTATAGTGCTGAACTGAGAAATAAAATGGCAGTTCATGATTCACGGTGGGGGTGAAATGTTCATTTACACATCCTGTTGCAACATTTCTGTGGCTGCATGTTGCGTCACAGAGGTATTTAATGGACAACTGCCAAAACAGCCTGGTAATTATAATGGAGTATTGTTGCAAAAACGATTGGTCTTTGACTCATTTAGTGTCCGTTTAAAAGCTGTATGAAGCCTTTCCTGGGGATGTAATCAAACCCTTCCTCTCCTTCTATCTGTCTCCTTCAAGTTCAAACACCTGCAGCCGTTTACCTGCCAGTCTGCCCAGACCTCCGTTCCCCAGACCTGCATCCTCCTCCATCTCCTCCAGCTCCTCCATGTCCAGGCCGAGCTACAGCAGAAGGCAACATAAAAGCCCACTGTTGACACTTTTATGAAGAAGCAAAAGGTTATCAAAACTGGCACAGTGTGTGTTTGTGGCCGTTGTTGCCTCTGTTTCCTGTAAACTTGTGTCTGACCTGGTAGATGGCTTCATCGCAGGCGTTCTGCAGCCCGAGGTTGATCATTGTGTTTTGGAGCGTCCTACCCATGTAGAACTCCAGAGACAGATAATACACCCTCTGGACATATGGGGGGGGGGGAGATCAGAAACATTGTGTTTCTTTGCACAGACTGCATCTTTTCAGACAATTTTTAGATCAACAATGAACTGCAAATAAATATTTGTTAGATTGTGGCTTAAGGGTGCAGATTATGCAGCGCAGAGCTGAGCAGCAAATGAATGAAACCGGAACAAGCAAACACTTTCCTGCACAAAACAACATGATGCAATGACCTAAAAATACTGTACCTCTTTTAAATCTTGAAAGTTTTATCCAACAGAAAAACATTGCACAGAATGACTTCCCATAAAAATGTGAACAACATGTCAAAGAATAGGCTCTCTGAAAAAAATGTGTGGCTTTCTTTCACAAAACACAAACCTTGCAGCCAAAAATGATTTGAAATGCAGTTTAACAGAGCAGAACATATTTTATTGTACTTGAAGACAGAATATGTGTTCAAAACATGGAACAAGGAAGCTCAAAAGAACTTTCAAAGTGATTTGCATGAGAAATATATATATATATTTGGGGTCTCAAATCCTAGCTTCAGGTGTATATGGTTTGTCAGGAATTTTAAATGAATATTATCTGTATTTAGAGTTATTTTGTAATGTTCTGCAGCTGAATCATACTCTGAAGTAGTAGTGAAGTAGTGTAGCTTCACATTGGCACTGAAGCCTCTGATCTTTACCTTTGGGTCTGCTTCATAGTAAAACTGCTGTGTTCTGATCCATCTCCCCACCAGGTGATCCCTCACAGTGTGAGCCAGGGCAAAGTAATAATCCCTGGGTGTTGCAATGTTTCTGTCTTTCACCAGGGTGAAGTGCAGGTGACGATTGAAGCCCTTCTTCAACTCTGCAACATTCTCCACTCCCACAATCCCCCTGATGCTGATCTGCTTGCGCTTCTCCTGGTCAGTGAGAGGTGTCGCCATGCTGGGTGGGCTGGTTCAGTCCTCGTTCCTGGCTGGAAGTGAGGCTGAACGGTAAGATGGTGGCAGGTTTTTATGCAGCAGTCTCCTCCTTTCGCTGCTTTTCATTGGTGAGTGTGGGGGGGGGTGTTCCCCTGGCAGGCCCTTGCTGAGCTGCAGAGCTGAGCAGCAGGAAAAAGGTGCACAGAGATACTACAGATATGAAGGACTGGAGGTTTTGTGGAGTTCAGGTTGATTTACATTTACAACTCATATTTTATCGTACGTTCATTCAAATAGTTATATGAAAACAAAAAGAAACTTCATATTCTGACTGTTTGTTCGCGCTTTAATGAATATTTGACACCTTTTTAAGGCTGACAGACAGACAGACAGTCTATAAAACGTATACACCCCCATTAGAAGTTTACAAGTTTTATTGTTTTACAACAGTTAATTAAAGTACAATTAATGTGGCTTTTCTGACTCTGAAGAAAAGGAACCATTAATTTCAAAGTGAGAACAGATCTTTACAAAGTGATGCAAATTATAAATATTAAATACTTGCTTAATAATAAGTATTCACCCCCTTTAAGAGGACGCCTATGTACAGTTATGGGTTTTCAGCTGATTGCAGGATGTATGCGCCTGCATCTGGATGGTCCAGTTTTTGTTTGTATCAGTATTGTGGCAAAACCTCCACCATGAAAACAA